>CM035098.1:29896400-29913803 GCA_020205505.1 Panax japonicus | reverse complement strand
CCACCCCACCTACCCCACCTACCCCACCCCCACCCCCACCCCACCCTACCCTACCCTACCCCCACCCCTTCCCTTTATTTCTAAGAATGAAATATGTGTTAAATTTTTAATATAAATTGAATTTAAGTTAAATTTGAACATTTGAGGGTATATAGGTCACTTTCTAATTATTTATTTCATTCTTAGATGTATTCCTAACATCAACCAAATATGTACATGGAATATTAAAAAATCATTCCATTCTCTTCCTTATTCCATTCCCTCATCTATTTCCATTCCCTACTCTATTCCATTCCTTCAATCCAAACGTAGTATAAGGGTTTAGACCACGTGAGATTTTGATTTTGATTCTGAAAATCATTTCAGTTGATAGATGAGAGTTATTTAGCAGTGTAGGCATTGTCTGTTGATATCTTATTGAAGGAATCATGCCTTAAGAAAAAATTGGAATCTAAAAAAGTGTATTTGGTTACTTATTCCGGCAGATAAATCATTCCTATGGAATAAAAATTCATTCCCATCCCTTGATTTTCATTCCATGACGGAGGTGGCTTAAAGGAATCCATTCCAATAGAAAATGTAAATGTGAAAATTTTGTCATTCTATCATGCCACCTACCACCATAACCAACCAAACATGCACTTGATATGCTAAGAAATCATGCAATTCCTTTCTCCATTTCTTCAATTTAAAGACAACATTAGTCTTGCCCAAGCAGTTGATTAGTGCATTTGTTAACAGGTAAAACCCTAGTGTAGTATTATGTGGGTTGTAAATATGGTAATGAAGCTGAACTCTTGAATGTACAGTTGCTAATCACCTCATTATAGCCTACCATGGGAGTACTTTAATTTTTAGGGACTTGATCATTTCACATTCGTTTGATTTGTTTGGCAGAGCTTTGTGACATCCAAAAATTGATATAGTTCAAGTAGTATTTCCTCCAACCCAAAAAAATAAGATCATTTGACTTTTTTAAAATCAATTTGAGACTAACAAATTCAAAATTAAAATAGATGCAAAATTTATAAAATTGCTTGTTCCATTATGGAGGCAAATATTGGCCTGACTAGGCCGAGTTCTATTTTATTTATTACAATTGAATTTTAAGCAAGGAATTTTTTTAAAAAAAGTAAAGCACGGAATTTAAAAATAAAAATAAAGTATGAGTTGTAAAATTTATTACAGTTAAATTTTAAGCATGAATTTCTTTAAGTCCGACAATTTTCCCCAAATTCAATGTGTCCGTCCTATCTTGACCTGAATGGGACCTAATTTATAAATCCTATAGAGTTAGGGTTGAATATGAGATATACCCTCTCATCCTTGCCCCAAATCGATTATTTATTTATATAGTTTTTGTTTTTTAAAATTAGAATATTATGTGTCTGTATATATATATATATAGCAAGGATCAAGAGCTTACCCCTTATCTAACTCACCCGAGCTCACCCCCCTTTAGCGACGTACCCAGCGATGGTTCGGTCATACAACCGTCGTCTATACTTTTAGCGACGGACAACATATAGCGTCGTTAAAAGTATAGACGACGGTTATATGACCGAACCGTCGCCGGGTCCGTCGCTAAAAGGAGGGTGAACTCGGGTGAGTTGGATAAGGGGTATGCTCTTGATCCGGACCGTATATATATATATAGCTATTTAGGATATTTACTTATAAATTCATAACATTTGTAATATAATATATTGTTTGTAATAGAAATGTTGCATGTTGTTTTATTTTCAATTAAAAATAGTTGTACAAAGTAAGATAAGTAATTTAGAGAAAATTAACTTGGGAAAAAGGAGAGTAATTGGATAAATGGGTGCGGGCGGGGTATTGTTTTCAGGGTCAAGTCAAGAGATAGCTCCATATTAGCGGGACGGGTATGGGAACCATATCCTCTTTGTTGTACATGAGTTAGATCATAGATGATACCCCCCCCCCCCCACACACACATGTATATATAGTCTGAATCTTAAGCTCACTCCTTATCCAACTAACTCGAGTTCACCACTTTTTAGCGACGGACCCGTAAACGGTTCGGTCATACAACTGTCGTCTATACTTTTAGTGACGCTATATGTTGTCCGTTGCTAAAAGTATAGACGACGGTTGTATGACCGAACCGTTACCGGGTCCGTCGCTAAGGGGGGGGGGGGGTTAGCTCGGGTGAGTTGAATAATGGGTGAGTTTAAGATCCGGACCGTATATATATATATTAATGAATGAGAAATTTATTTAAAATAAAGTTATTGGGTGTGACCTTTAGAAAGGATGTGTTTGGTTCATATCTTTTTAAATTAAAACTGTACCTTTTCAAAGGGATGCAACATTTTCAAAAGGATATACCTTTTCAAAGGGATATAACATTTTCAAAAGGATGTACATCTTCAAAGGGATATTTGAAAATCTATAAATAGGTTCTAAATCTACCCAAAACAATTACTTCAAGTTCAATCATTCTCAAGTTCTTAAAACTAAATTCATTCTTCATTCATTAAAAGTCTTAGAGAGTATTCAAATTTTATTGGTTCGTGGAACTCTTCCATTAAAGTGCTTCTTGTGAGAATTGAAAATCATTTTATTTTGGTAAGTAGACGTCCATTGTTCCATCCATAAGCACCAATAGTGGGAATTAAATCTTCTTTAAGGAGAAACTGTCCAACTGTTGACTTGATTTTATAAAGTTTGTCAATTACATATAGTAAGTCTTTATTATAACATTGTTTATCTTCTACTTCTGTTTATATAATTAATATATAATTATTAATAGATAAACATTCTTAAAGCAGATTTTTTACGTTTCTTTAGTACTTATTCTATACTAATTTATAAAACAAAATTTTATAGTTTGTTTTATTTTCATTACAAAAATTTATTTTCTGATTTAAATAAAATAAAAAAATACAGATTTACTTTATTGTAATTACAAATTTAGTTTTTATTTTTCTTCTTCTACTGTTTCTATTTTTATTAAAGTGATTCTGTAAATTGTGTATTTAAAAGAATTATGACATCATCTAATTCAAGTGTGCCTAACTCTATTACAACCAATGTTCCTATCAATGTTCCTACATATGTTAGTCATGGTGAGAAACCTGAAAAATTTAGTGGAATTGATTTTAAAAGTTGGCAACAGAAAATGTTGTTTTATCTTACTACATTGAATCTTTCAAGATTTTTAAATGAGGATGCCCCTGTAGTAGATGATAATGAAACTGATAGGACCACATTGGCTGCTGTGGATGCATGGAAGCATTTTGATTTTCCTTGTAAAAATTATATCTTCAATGGACTGGACAATACATTGTATAATGTATATAGCCCAATCAAAATAGCTAAGTTATTATGGGAGTTTTTGGATAAAAAATATAAAACGGAAGATGTCGGCATGAAGAAATTCGTTGTCGGTAGATTCTTGGATTATAAAATGGTTGATACAAAGACTGTCATAAATCAAGTTCAAGAGCTTCAATTGATAATCAATGAGATTCATGCTGATAAAATGAGTTTAGGTGAATCTTTTCAAGTGGCCGCAGTAATTGAAAATTTACCCCCATCTTGGAATGATTTTAAAAATTATTTAAAGAATAAACGTAAAGAAATGGGGCTTGAGGAGTTGATTGTTAGGCTGAGGATTGAAGAGGATAATCGAAAGTCTGAAAAGAAAGCTGAAAAACTTTCAATTACATCCAATGCTAATGTAATAGAGAGTGGTAACAAAACTAAGAAAATGAAACACAACAATAAAGACCCAAGTCAAGAAAGCGGTCCTTCTAAGAAGTTCAAAGGGAAATACTATAATTGCAAAAAGATAGGGCATCTTACAAAGGATTGTCGCAAACCCAAAAAGTAAGAGAACTTTAACAGAAAAATGCTCAAGCAAACATAGCAGAAATAAATGAAGTATCTACTAAAGTTTCTGATATGTATCTTTTGGCAGTTGTCTCGGAAGCCAATTTGGTGGGAAATCTTAAAGAATGGTGGGTTGATACTGGCGCTACACGCCTCATATGCTCAGACAAGAAAATGTTTACAGCCTATCAACCAATAGAAAATGGTGATCAACTATTCACGAGCAACTCCTCCACTTCTAAAGTTGAAGGAAAAGGAAAGGTCGTGTTAAAGATGACTTCGGGCAAAGAACTCACACTCAATGATGTATTATATGTGTCAGACATTCGCAAGAATCTAGTCTCTAGATCTATATTGAGCAAGAAAGGTTTCAAATTAGTGTTTCATGTTGATAAATTTGTACTTATTAAAGATGAAATGTATGTTGGGAAAGGCTATATGTGTGATGGGATGTTCAAAATGAACGTCATGACTATTGTACCAAATGTTATTGATATTAATAATAATAAGAACACATCTTCTGCTTATATGCTTGAGTCTATGAATGTTTGGCATAATAGATTAGGACATGTGAACTATAGTACTTTAAGTAAATTAATTTCAAAATTTAGTATTGACAAAAGTCATAAATGTGAAACATATGTAGAGACTAAATTAATTAGAACATCTTTTCATTCTGTTGAAAGAATTTAGAACCTCTAAATTTAATTCACACTGATATATGTGATTTAAAATTTATGCAAACTAGAGGTGGAAAGATGTACTTTATTACGTTTGTTGATGATTGCACAAGTTATTATTATGTCTATCTTTAAGGATAAAAGATGAAGCAATTGAAATGTTTAAACATTATAAAAATGAAGTTGAGAATCAACTTAGAAAAAAGATTAAGGCTATAAGAAGTGATAGAGGTGGTGAATATGAATCACCATTTATAGACTGTTGTTCAAAAAATGGTATTATTCATGAAACTATCACTCCTTATTCATTTCAATCAAATGGTGTTGTTGAACGCGAGAACCGAACTTTAAAAGAAATGATGAATACTATGTTAATAAGTTCCGGGTTACCTCATAACATGTGGGGGGGAAGCATTGATATCTTCAAATTTTATTCTCAACTGTTTGCTTCATAAGAAAACAAATAAGATACCTTATAAATTATGGAAAGGTCAAAAACCTTCCTATAAATATCTTTAAGCGTGGGAGTGTCTTGCAAAAGTAATTATATTATAATTCACCATTTGTTTTCACCATTTAAGGCTAATAAATGGTGAAATACAAATCATTAAATGGATGTTAAATGGATTATATTTGGAAATTGGTGGATCTTCTACTGATTGCTTCTTTCCAATATGAAGCATTTCACTATAATAGCTGCAATACATCAAATGGTTGTTAAAACTGCCTCTCTTAATGGTGAATTAGATGAAGAAATTTATATAGAGCAACCAGAAGGTTTTATTGCCCCTGAAAAAGAAAAGAAAGTTTGTAAGCTTGTTAAATCATTATATTGTTTGAAATAAGAACCAAAGTAGTGGCATGAAAAATTTGAAAATGTTATGATATCAAATAATTTCAAAATAAATGAGTGTAACAAATGTGCATATGTCAAAAGCACTCAAAGGGGATATGTAATTGTTAGTCTATACGTGGATGATATGTTAATCTTTGGTAGTAACAATGATGTCATTAATGCTACCAAACAAATGTTAATTAGCAAATTTGAAATGAAATACATGTGCTTAGCAGATGTTATTCTAGGAATCATGATTTTAAGAATATCTAATAGATTTATTGTGTCTCAATCTCATTATGTAGAAAAAATACTTGCAAAATATAATAAATATGAGAAAAGTCTAGTAAGAACACCTGTAGACCCAACACTTCATCTCATTACTAATCATGGTGAAAGTATATCCCAATTAGAATATTCTCGTATAATATGCAGTTTAATGTTTTTATCAAACTGCACTCGACTAGACATAACATACTCAATAAGTAAGTTAAGTCGATATACGAGTAATCTTGGAAAAGAACATTGGAAGTGAAGGGTTTCGACATAGAAACGCACAAGCGGAAAATAAAATTTTTAAACCAATTTCGAAACCCTAAGCAGGATCTATGCGAAAAATCAATTAACTCAGAGGTTAGAAATTATACCGATTATAAAAGCTAGAATCGATGCGGTTGAATCTCCAAAACAATTCAAACGAACTGCGTCTCTACGGTATCCACACAAACGCTCTGCGAATCGTCCTACGATCTACAGAAGAAGGAACCGCGGTACTAGCCACCAAGGATGAGGATTTTCGAAACTGTTTTCTCTAGTCTCTCTCTAAGAGCGGCTAGGGTTTTGTATTTTTTGACGTAATCCCTAAAATGACTGATATATATCATATATATAGCAGTTAGGAGGAATTAATCAAAACCTAATATTATTAAAATATATATATATATATATATATATATATATATCTTAATTGAGTCTTACTTAATTAATATACATATACAAATTATCCTTTTTAATTTAAATTCGTGATTTAAAATACTATCAATCATATTGATATATTTAAATCCTTACAATTTAAATTAATTTCCTTTTTAAATTACGTTCTATGTGTGTGACCCTATAGGTTATTATTACATTGACAATAATTTTAAAATCATATTATAAAATTATAAACAGTGAGCGGCATCTAGTAATGCATCACTACTACCCAAGTAATAATAAGATCGATGATTCGATGCAACCTTTTCGTGACCAATGTTTCAATATAATTTAATCCTTTTAACCATAATATCCTAGATTAAACTCGAGTCATGAAATGTGTCATACTCTTCATAATTTAATCTGAGTTTTTCTTGATAAATGAGTAGACTATATGAAACAAATCACTATTTGAGCATGGCCATGCATTTCATAGTCCTACTCAATCAAGAGGCCTATGGATATCACCCCTAGTATATAGGATGGTTAAATTCCATCTAGATCACTCGTATTCCTCACACGATTCATGATGTACCCAATAATCACCTTTATAATCCACCCTATTAAAGATGACATTTGATGATATCAAAGTACATAAATTCTCGTGTAGAAATATAGTGATTTCAGGTAGGAGGACCATTACATCATTGTCACTATGAGAATTGCTAATGACACTTCACATAATGCTCCACATAGAATTCTCATGGTGGGTCTGTCCAGTACATCGTTCTCTAACATGTACCTATGCATTGACTTAATATCTTATATATTTATGACCATTGAGATTTGGTCATCAGTCAATCCACATACTGGTCTTAATGCATCATTGTTGTCCCATCAGCAATGATACTCGACTAGGGACATTTAAGAACAATTATACTAATTGTAATTATATAATCTCATGTTCAAGTCACATACTTGAAACTATATAATTTGTATCACTATTATAAAACCCCAAAATTTACGAATAAAGATTTAATTTTCTCAAAATATTTTTTATTATTATGGTATGGATTTGAGATAATGTTATAATTGTGGGTAGTATTTATAAATTTTTCAAAGTATGCAAGTTGTTATATAATATTCGATTGGTCGAGGAATATTCGTTTTAACAGGGAATATTCGTAAGACGACACATTCATTGGTGGACCCCACAACGAAATTATTGTCGGATTAAGAAAACGACAAAAATATTTTTATGAAAATAACGGTGGAAGTTTTACCGTTAAAACCGTTGAACTACTCGGTAGTAAAAGTACAGTAATACGCGTGGTTGCATAGTAGCACACAGTATTGATTATTGATGCTTACGTGAGAAGTCACTCACTTTTGTTCAATTATTGCTACAGTAATTGTTGCATAGTATCTCACGTTATTTGATTCAATTATTGTCGATATTTTATATATTATTAAATCAATAATTGAGATGACAAAGTTGTTAATATTATTATTTGCAATATTAACGATGTCTAGAAGTTTTGTCAAGGAGAGGTTTGGTCACCTAATTGCGCGCCAATAGGGAGAAATCCTTATTAGAAAGCCCCCTCTTTCTTGGGAACGACCTGGTCGATTAATAGTGTAAATTATAATAATGATGATGAAGTTTTGTTTTATTAGTATTATTAATGTAATAAGACAGAAATGCTTTTTATATAAAACATAATACTTTTATAAAGTTATTCGTTTTGTTAGACTATAAATAGAATATATAATATTCTATTATGCATAGTATTTTGCATAGTAAAATCTTTTTATATAAAACAGAATACTTTTATAAAGTTATTGATTTTATTAGACAATAATTAGAATATATTATATTTTATTATGCATAGTGTTTGTATAGTGCCTGTATAGTGATTTCATAGTAAAATCTTTTTATATAAAACATGAATACTTTTATAAAGTTATTCGTTTTATTAGATTATATATAGAATATATTATATTTTATTGTAAACCAATCTAGACCGTCCGTTTAAAAGTAAATCAATCTGGACCGTTCATGGATTGGTTACTATTCAGTCCATTCTTCTATAAATAGAAGCTCATTCCTTCATTATTTCTTACGAATTCACTCAAACTCTAGAGAGAGAAACGATAGAGAGAAAGAAGAAAACTATTCTGCTACTTCACTACTTCTATATCCAGTTTCTTCTTTATAAGGTAAGGGATATTATTTTCTTTCAATACTCGTAAGGGGTATTATTTCTTTTTTATTCATGAAGAGAACTTCTGTTATTCTATTTTTTTATTATTCTGTTGGAATAACCTGTATACGCGGACTACCCTATGCTTGGTAAAATTCTTCTGTTATTCCATTCTTTATTATTATGTTGGAATAACCTGTTTATGCGAAGTACCGCATACATGGTGAAATTCTTCTATTATTTCGTTCATTATTATTTTGTCGAAATATCCTGTCGGAATATCCTGTCTGTGGTCAAGTTCTAGAGTTAGATCTATGAGTTTCCTAACTTATCCAAGTGGAATCACTGGAAAAGGTGTTGTAAACCCACATTCTACACAGAAGTATCCCACAAGAACCATAACTTAAAATCCTGAGTGACTACTACACAAGACAGTACACCAGATAAAATTTAAAGACTTAAAGATCTGGTCATGGACCCATCTTCCCGGCTTCGTACAACCTCTTATCCCATGTCATTTTGTAGATCTCGACAAAAACATTTTGGAAAGGTATTACACGCCTCAATCAGATTCCCGGATCGAAAGTTACGAAGGTTCAAGAGAACAACGTATTGCATGCGTGCACAACTTTGAGACGACAGGTCCCGCAGAACTCGGGGCACCCCGGGCTGTCACAGGTAGACCTGCGGCTCCCCCTCTATAATTAGAAAGCTTTGGGTGGACATTTTAAGAAGAAAAAAAGGCGAGGAAGCCTTGTCTATTTTACTTTGTACACACTTTAAACTGAATGCTTTCTTTTTCCAAACACTTGTGAGCTTGTGTTTTGATATATTTAACTGGTGGAAACCGAGTATTCATTCATTAGAAGCTATCTGAAGTCTTCTTGGTAGCCCACTGAAAGACATCTCATATTTCTTAAGCCTTTTCTCACTTCCATCCATACATACTTATTCACGTTAAGAGTCGTGTTGTGTGTGTATGCCAGGATTGTCGATCCGTGGCTTTTATTGCTTTTATATATATAAATACGTATATATATATATATATATATATATATATATATATATATATATATATATATATATAGAACACGGATCCTGTCTGGGAGTCTGGACAGGTTTAATATATACTATTATCGAACTCGATTCGATTGAGCCTAGATTTACCTCTGGTGCGTTTACTGCATTTATATGTATATATAAATAATTATATATATATAGGGCTATATGTATATACACAACTGTGTATTACACAGTAGGACTATGGCAACAGATTTTATGGGCTATAGCGACGGTAAACTATCGCCATATCCTAGAATAGATACGACGACGGGTGAAACCGTCGCTATAGTCCCAAAAAATGATGCCATAGCCTACTGTGTAATACACAGCTGTGTACATACATTTTTTCCATATATATATATATATATATACTATTATCGAACTCGATTCGATTAAGCCTGGATGTGATATCTGGTGCGTTTACAGCTTTATATATATATATTTACATTTTTGTCAGGCATGGAGATTAGTTCATGGCCATTTATCGCTTATATATATATATGTACATATATATTTACATTTCAGTACAGTCTGGAGCTCATTTCGTGGCCTTTTACAGCTTATATATATAACTGTTTATCAGCCTGCGGGTTAGATTTGCATAAATCTGGCTATTTTCACGCTTTAACCGGTTCATGGTGACTAAACTAGAACCGATTTCCGCTCAAATAGTTTAGATTTATTCAAATCTAGTTCTTATTTTAGGTTTTGAACATATTGCTTTATCATGTGAGCCTAGGAATCATGTGATCACAAATTGAGTTCCTGGATCTAGATTCGGTTCCCGTGATGGACATTTCCAGTTGCAACCAACTTGTAAATTATTCACGGTGTCTGAATTTTCTTAGATGGCTCTCATGCCCACAAGGAGTTTGGCGCTGCTATGTATCTTATTTTCTCGAAGATGGTTCGCATCTCAAAAATAATAAAAGCAATCTAGCCAAACACATAATAAAATAGAAGTATCAAAGGCCTCAATTACTATTGAGCATAAGGGTTTGAAAAACTCATTTTACAAAACATCACTGCCATATCTCGTTAAAACTAAACTTTTATACAAAAGTCAAACCCTTTGTATATAGGTGTGAACGAGGCATCACACTACTTCCAAACAAACTGCACATAGACCTACACACACACACATTTAGATAAAAGTTTAAATTTAAAAGTGGCGGTAACCGTGTCATCACGGAAGTCGGGGGGTGCCTATCACCTTCCCTCCGCTTAATCAAGCCCCCGGACCCTAAAGAATTTTAGGTTTTATAGACCAGTTAATAGTGTCATATCATTAGGTCTTTGTGCAAACCTTTTTACGGTTGAGTTGGTGCAACCATTTAAAGTACCAACTGGTGACTCTTACAGTTAAATCGTCGACATATACATGTCGGACCTTTTCAAACATGTTTTTTCAAACAAATATCACCTAACATGAGAACACCAAAAAATAAGAACAAAAAGGGACAAATAAAAATCCCGAAGTTGACAGGTGGCGACTCTGCTGGTGACATCCAGTAAGAGGGCTTAAGCCATTATTTAAATTTTTTTTAAAACTTTTATCTGCTTGTGTGTTGATGTTGCATTTACATTTGAATGAGTGTGTACTAATGCTTTACTTATTGCACTTAGTGCTTCGTACCATATCTACATGTGATATTAGTGCTTTGCACATGTCATCATTTCTATACGGTGAGACGCGATGTATGTGAATGTTGTAGACACTCAAAATTTTCTGCACGCCTGTTATTGACATTGCAGGAGGGCAGATTCATCTTTCGGAGATAACCCTAGAAGACAGCTGACATCCATTCCGGATACTACCGGAAGTTTATTTCTAACCCGGAACACAAACCAGGAACATCAGTTCCAACCCAGAACACAAATCGGGAACGTCATTCCAAACCTCAAAACACACACCGGGAGTATCATTTCCAATCTCGGAGATAACCCCGAGGTATGCAGATCAAAAGACCGGCAACAACACCGGAGAGGGTTGTTCTATCTCGACGATAACACCGTGACATTCAGTTCCAATCCCAGAACCAACACTGAGAGTAGCGACTCCATCCTTGGTGATAGCCCCAAGGGATGCCTTTGCAGTTCCGACGATAACTTTGGAAATGATTATTTCAAACACATGCAATCAGCTTCAAGCTCAAACCTCCTGCCGAGGCACTCATACCTCAGACCCGGAGCTAACAACGGGCAAACAGGCACACCCACAGATGACAGTGAGGCATACAAATAAGCAGTAGAATCTCAAATGTAACCCTGAACAACGTCTGCTTTTTGCTCAAATCAGGTGATAACCCCGGCGAGGAGTCAAAATGTCGTCTTACCGCCTTAACGTTTTCTCTCACAAGATGATATCGTGGCATACCAACAAGTAGTCCAATCTCAGATATAACCTTGAGCAACGTCTACTTTTAACTCAAATAAGCGATAATGCCGGCGAAGAGTCAAACGTCATCTTGTCTCTTCAACACCTAGGCGTCGTCTCAACACTTCATATATACATCCAACAATGTCCCACAAGAATCGAGGAGTTACAATCCCAAGTGACTATTACGCGTGGCAGTACTTTGGATATAATTTGAAGCTTGAAGACCATGGGCATAGACCCCTCTTCCTGACTTCGTATAACCCCTAATCCATGTCATTGCGTAACTCTCAACACAAGCGATCCGAAGAAGGTCAGATATACCTCGTTCGGATGCTCAGAATTGAAGTTCTATAAGTTTGAGTGGATATTACAGTGTATGAATGTACGTAATTTGAGACAACGGGACCCGCGAGGCTCGGATGCACCACGACCAGCCGCAGGTACAACCGCGAACTGCCGCAGGTGTACCTGAGGCCATCCGTCTATAAATATGAGCCTTGGGGTCAGCCATTTGAAGAAGAAAAAGAGAGGAAAAGGCGAGGAAACCCTGTCCATTTTACTATGTATACACATCTTTTGAGTGTTTCCTCATCTTTAAACACTTGTTAGCTCACATATAGCTATCTTGTATTCGGCGGGAACTGAGTGTTTATCCATTTAAAGTCATAGAAGCCTACTTTGGCAGCCCACTGTACGCCTTTTCACATTTTATAAAGCCTTCTTCTCATATTAGCACACACTGTTATACATATTGAGAGTTGTGTTGTGTGCATTTGCCCGGACTTCGGTTCGTGGTTTTCATTTCTGTCTGTATATATATATATACTTATATATGTATATATTTCATATATGGACTAACATTATCGAGTTATGCCTCGATTGAGCCTAGACTTCGGTCTGGAGCGTTTATCTGCTATTGTATATATATATATATATATATACTTATATATATATAATTGTTGTCAGACATATCTAATGAGCCTGGATTTTATATCCAAAGAATTTACTTGCTTTTATATATATTTATATATATACTTATATATATAATTGTTGTCAGACATATCTGATGAGTCTGGATTTTACATCCGGAGCATTTACTTGCTTATATATATATACTTATATATATAACTGTTGTCAGACATATCCGATGAGTCTGGATTCACATCCAGTGCGTTTACTGCTTATATATATATATATATATATATATACACACACACACACACACACACACATTTCATCCTGCCTGGAGTTTACTTTGTGGCAGTTGATCGCTTTTACAGCTTTATTTTCATTTTGTCCTGCCTGGAGTTTACTTCGTGGTGGTTGATCATGTCCATATATATATATATATATATATATATATATATTTACCATTTTTTATATATTTACTGTAGTAGCCCCGAATCCAGGTCCTAAATCACCTCGGATCCGATATACTATTTCTATAACAGTTTGCGGAAGATATAAACATAAATTGTTTATACAATACATTACACACTATTTCCCAAGGTCGAGTAACCTTAACTTATACACAAATCATAAACTATTTATAATACAACACATTTATCAAACTATACGCTATTACAAACTAGCCACACTTTATATCCCAAGATGAATTTGGCTTAACCTTTTCTCTATCCGAACGCATTCGCCTTATCTGCAATGTTTTATCATGATATAACAAGGGTGAGCATGAAAGTTGCCCAGCAAGTTTATATTCAACAATATAACGATATATCATGATTGAAGAGTATGAATAATGGCTTGCTATAATTCATCAATATAATTGAGAACTAGCACGAACAAATTTTTGACTGAACAAGTATTATACATGAACAAACATTTCTGAACCAACTGGTAATGAAGGTGACTAGCCTTTCATACCTGACTTATACATGCAAGATGTACAGAGTACAATTTTCATGGCAATCAACAATGATTAACCATAAGCTTGAAGAAACTACTCTTATTTAGAGTTAAGTAAAAGAAAACTTGCCTGAACCGTTGATTACCGAAACACAATTTATAACGCTTTACCCCGAAGACCTAATATTAGTAATATAGATCTCCAATATTAGAATAATATCATCACAGTATAATACTGTTATATTTAAATACACAGAATAACCTAAACACATTACCACATAATCCTATCAGTCTATAACACACATAAGACTAGGTATCATGTCAAACTATTTCAGTCTGACTTGAAACCGACATAATTCTAACATCCCGACGGTCTAGTCGGACTTTTATCGAGTTTAAGTTCAATTAAACTCTGACTTAATACTTAACAATATCACAGATAATTTTCTAATCAGACAAAACATTTTTCCTAGGCTCGTAATAATTTTCGGATAATTATTACCATTTATCAACATTTTTCAATCCTTAAAACCGTATTTAAATACAACATAATAGCTTAATCATTAATATTTATTTAATATAAAATATTAATGAAAATCATTACATAATATTATAATATATCAAAGTATTTTTAATACCCTAAAATCATATTTATATGATTTTTAAACACTTAAATCCATTATCAGATAATTGCTATTAATATTAAAATATTAATATTTTCATGCCAAAATATCAAAAGTTACATTTTATAACTTAAAATATTTTTATAACACTTAAATCATTTTTATATGATTTTTAAAACATTAATTCTATTTTTCCATAATTTATTTAATATATTTATTAAATAAACTAATTATCATTAATATTGATTAATTAATGAAATTCATTCCAAAATATTAAAAGTCATCAAAAATAACTTAAAATATTTTCTTATACCATAACATAATTTTTCATGATTTTTCATGAATTAAAACCATTTTTAAATAATTTATTTAATATTATAATTAAATAAATAAATACCATTTATATTCTAAAAATATTAAATATTTTCAAAATATACTCAAAATAGTTAAAAACTATTTTTCAGGCTTTAAAATAATTTTCAGAATTTATTTTGTATTTTTAAAAATTAAAAACCATTTTTTTCTAATTTTAAATTAATTTCCGGAAAATAATAAATAAACTGTCGCTATAGGCCTTTAGCGACACTTGTCTGTCGCCATTGGTGTTCTTCACTCAAGAACACTGACAAATCAGTGTGCGAGGGGCTGGTTTGACCGAGATTTTAAGTTATGATCTTACTGTTTTCTGGACTGGAATTCGTGTTAAAATTATAGTACTAACGTAATACTACAATCCCCATCTTGTTTCATGGCCAAACAACATCATATCAAAGAGATCTAAGCTAAACAATTCACTGTCAGACCTGTTCTTCAAATTCTGGGTTTTCCAGATTTGAAGAACAGCCTTAGGTGCCTTCTATTGATCCTTGTAACTTGCAGTATATGTTTCGTTTATGAGATCTAATGGTTATATCATGTAGAAAAGATGTCATACTACAATTACATAGCATCAGATCATCAAATTAACACTACAAATAAAAGATCTAGCTCGGTCAAAGTGATACTCAAGAACCGGATCTTGAACTTTCTGGGTTTTCTAGAAAGTTCATATGGCTGATCGGTCAACACATTTTGACCAACAATATAATCGATTCTGATCATGATCTGGTGGGTATGAGGACTTAGATCTATAGATCACATGTCAGGCTACAAGTACAAACCAACAAATGGACCAAAACATCAAACAACCGTAAGATTCAGGGCCCTAAAAACCTTGTCAGAAATCTGGGTAAATTCTGGGTTTTTCCAGAAACATAAATCGTGAGTGGTCAACGATGTTTGACCGCTTGTAACTTTTAATCTAGACTTGATCTGGACTTGATTCAAGTTGGAAATGAAATATCTCATGGTATAGAATAGATCTATAACATCAAACACACTAAACAGCTAACACACAAAGATCTACGAGGTCTGACATAAGACTGTCAGACTCAAATTTCTCCAAATTTCCAGATTTCTAAAAATGTCAGATTCGAGCTCTTTAATGTTATGGATCTGGGTTTTAACAACCCAGATCACTAAATGACACCTAAATACACAACATTAACTATTCAACAACAACTTTTAACACCAAATCAGAAGATTTCAAAATTTAGGGATTATACCTCTTTAGGCTTTGATTCTTGGATCTGATCTTTATGATCTGTTCTTAGTAAACGCGGGGCTTGATATTGTGACTGATCTAGCACTACATTTCGAAGCTTTTAGAGAGAGAGAGAGGGCCAAGGATGAGTATTGGTGAGTAAATGAGCAATAGTGTAATATTTTCTCTCTCTAATTCTATAAATAATACATGTGCAATGTATGTGGCTGAGAAGAGTTAATTTGCTGGAGCTTTTTAGCACATGGCTAGGCTAGGTTAGATCTAGGGTTGGTCACCAAACCCATATCTTGGCAAGATTTTCAAGCAACCTAAAATAATACACAAAAGGGGCATTTTTGTTCTTTCCTTAAATTTCTAGATTTCTCAATTGTTGCAACCCTTAGGGTTTAGAGTTTGGATATTTTAGGGTTTAGGGTTTAACCCTTTAGGATTTATATTTTATCCCTCAAATATTTAGCAACTTGGATTTTCAAAAATTTTCTAATTAAATTTTAAAATAGAAAATTTTGATTTCTAATTTATAATTAGGGCTTCCTAATTATATTATAATTTTCTAATCATGTATCAATCTTGCTAATTAGGACTAATTTATCCTAATTAAAATTGCTAATTTAGCACTTAGGGTCAAAATTGTACATTAGGTTTTAAAACCACATTTTAGGATTTTAAATAGAAAAATAATATTTCAATTTTAGAAATTAGATTTCTAATTATATTAGGGTTTCTAATAACTTGACAATTAGGATTTATATTTCCTAATTAACATTGTTAATATAGCAATTAAATCCACCACTGAACAATTAGGGTTCAAAATCGTCATTAAGGTTTTCAACCCAACAACTAGGGTTTACAAAATAATATTCTAAAATAGAAATTAAATATTCGTAATTAGATTAGAGTTTTCTAATTACTCATAAATTGAAATAATTAGGATTAGGGTTTCCTAATTAATATTGCTAATTTTAGTAGTTAAATTCATAATTGAGCATTAAGGTTTCTGACGAAACAATTCGGGTTCTAAAAATTAAAAATTAGGGTTTGCTAATTACTTAACCTTTACCCTCATTAATACTTAATTAATAGCACTAAAGCATTAATATTCTCCGTTATATTCCCAGATTAGAGTTTTATTTTATCAGAATCTGAAATTAGGGTTTTCAGATCTGGTATTAGGGTTTTCTAATAATCAATTAGAATTTTCAGTAATTCATTAGGGTTTTTCCTAATTAATTTAATATTAATGACGTTTAACCTTGTACATACATTGCATTCCCAATCTAGGGTTTTTAATATCCGAATTAGGGTTTCGGACTCCCGGAACTGAAATTAGGGTTTCCAGAACCGATTTTTAGGGTTTCTTATCAAACGTTTAGGATT
>CM035098.1:29634060-29896300 GCA_020205505.1 Panax japonicus | reverse complement strand
TGTTGTCAGGGTTGCCTGACCTTCATTAACATGTGTATCAATGAATGAGATCCTTACTGAGGATAATGTTAAGACTGCTTGACCTTCATTGATGTGTGCATCAATGGATGATTTCCTTGTTGAGGATAATGTCAAACATGCTTGACATTCATTGATGTGTAACCCCCGTCGAAGAACATGGCAAGGTTGTTTGACCATCATTGACGTGTGCATCAATGGTTGAAAATGCATGACACCCCCACCGGTGATCATGTTAATGGATGAAAATGCGTTGTAACCCCCGCCGGGGAACATGTCAAGGTTACGAGCCTGCACTGATGGCATCGGACCATTGTGAGATATTGCTGAATATAGTTTGCAATAGCGAATATCATTGGTATAGTGTACCATGTGTTTGGGCAAAGACCAATGAATGATATGTAAAGCCACAGTTTGGCCTTTGAAAACTAGGATTTGAGGCTATTCCGCTCAATCGCCTAGCGTTTTTATTCCTGATTTGGCCTTTTTCGCTTGTGAGAACTCCTTTGCAACTCGAACTTGACCGAGCCAGAGGGGTGCGACCCATGTAGGACTGTCATAGGTACACCTATAACAGTCGCAGGTGGACCTGCTGCCAACCGTGACTACATAATGCTTGTAGGTTACTTTCATAAGTCATTTTCAAGTCGTGTCGCGAAGGAAATCTGAGAGCTTTTCTTTAGATCTACTGAGTTTGGACAACTTTCTACAAATTCTGTCACCGTACAAGTGTTCTACATTGTCCTGGTAATGTATACATGTATTCTTTTCTTGTTTTCATCCATTGAAAAATGACTTATCACATGAAATGCATCTAAACACATAGTAGTGCACATGCATACTGAAATGACTTGATAAAAAATATTCAACATAGTAAATGTTAGTATTAAACCATGTTGAACATAATAATGTGAAAAAAAATTAACTTTTGAAACAGTATTTCTTATCCTATTTGAGGACAAATGAGCAAAGGTGTAAAAAGCAAAATAATCCTTGTAATTAGGCTACTCTTACAGATTTTTTACTTTTATGTATTAATGCATGTAGGATGTATATGACTGTGGGCAGATGTGCTACTGAATGGCTACCTAGTTATGCCGATGTGCATACGGATAGTCCTATTTACAAAGGGGACTACATCAAAAAAATTCCAAAATATAGGCATTGGGTAGTCATGAATTTTTAACTCTACTTTAGATGTATGTTAAAATAATGTATGCATGTATGAAGTCATAAAACTACATTTTGAAAAGCTCCAGATAAGAATTTACCACACCCTTTCTGAGGTTATTTGGAGACTTTTTGTCCAAATATATGGATCCGGATCAGCCGAGTAGTTCCCGTAGGACCACTTCTAGTATGCGGAGGAGGGCTTCTGAAGTGCCTCGATCCCGTTCTGTTAGACAGCCTCATCATTTGGCGAACGCGATGATATGTCCTATCTGAGTTGATGTACCAAATATAGAGGATGAGGAGGAGGATGTACCAGTTGAGGCTCCCGCTCCTGCTGCACATGTTCCCCTTAGGGACCTCCCGAGTATTAAGCTGGTGAACCTATAGTTGTTGGGCGATTTGAGTAGACATCCCTCAGTTTACTTGCATGCAAATGAGGTACAAAGCTAGCCTTTGATCTTCCTTCTTTCCTATTGATGAGGAATAAAGAATTTTGATGTTGAACTGCTTTGTGACATAGTTTCCCAGCTTTACATTGCCTAGTAGGAACTGGTTCAGCATTTACGTTATATACCAGGCTTTGCATTCTGACTATAGAGCGATCGTGCATGACTGGGGATTTAGGGCATTCTTTTCCATCCTTCCTCGTCGTTTTCCCTGGGGTTACCTCAGGGCATTATCTGAGCGCTGGTTTCACCAGACTCAGTCACTCCATTTATTGGACTGTGAGGTGATGATTACACTGATGGATTGGTGGTTTATCACAAGTATAGACTTTGGAGGGGTACCAGTGCCTTGTGTGGTTGATATTACCCCGACTGCCGTAAGATCTTTGCTAGGAGTTCCAGCAGAGGCGCTCAAGGGCAGGACTATTCGTACAGGTCCTTTGAGCGTAGATGCTATTAGCGGGCTATTGAGTGAGCCCATACTCGTTGATATGAGAGTTAGGGATCACATTCTTCGGCGATTGTTCCTGATGCTCATTAGGGGCTGCTTCATAGTTGATAACTCTTCTACGGTGTCCTTCACTTTGATCAGCGCCACTCGAAACGTGGACCATATTGGAGAGCATGATTGGGGTTCCTACACCTTTTCCTATTTCCTCAGGGGAATGCGCATTCATTCGCAGGGCTTGACAGATGCTTGGCTAGGATTTTATCCATTTCTGCTGGTAAGTATTTCTCTTATAATTTCCCATGTACAGGTTAAGAGTGTTAACTGACAGCAGATATTTTCCTTTGTGTTGGTTGTTTTGGGCCTACGAAAGGCTCCCATGCTTACGTCCTGTGAGTGTGTTATGATTAGATACCTACCCACGAGGACGGCGATGGCATCATTCCATAGTGGTGAAGGTCCCTGTAGCTGAGGGTTTCACTCATTGCCGCCTATAGCTGGAGTTGTTAACGTTTGATGTCATTACATGGATTTTATATTCAGGGGAGCATTTGAGCATTGGATTTGAGGATGGGTACCCAACTGGTGTCGAGCACGTGATTTCCACCCGTAGGATTCCTCTCTTCACATATGGAGGATGGGAGCTCTATTTAGTAGAGCGCTCTATTAGGAACACCACATGAGAGATTCATATACCGATCTTGCCTCCTGCCAGGCGTTATTGGCCTGTTTCATAGTAACCCATTATTAATATTACATTGTTAGGTGTTGACAGTTTTACATTATTAGAGGGTCCCTACACTCACAAGATATTCCAGCCTTGGTGGTTCTCTCATACCATTGGAGCCTAGACATGTGCTACTCAGTTCATGGGGGATATGGTTCCTGGATTTGTGATGATGATAGATTGGTTAGCCTGTGTCTGAGACCCTACTCATTTGATATAGATTGACAGTTTGACCCGACAGTTAGATCAGGCACATTTCTTTATCCAGCACTTGGGCAGAGATCCTTCAGAGGAAGATACTTTTGATCCTTCCAGCTCTGGCAATGGCCCCTCAGGTGACCCATATGGCTTTGCTGGTGCAGATCCTCCCTTGTATAGGCCTGACATCCTTGTGGATAGAGATCTGGTGACTCAGGAGGTGTTACATCACATGGATATGATTAATGATGTAGACATTGACACCATTATCTTCTTTTGATGTATATTCTCATTATCTCTTTTCATAGGCCTCTATTAGACATTGGATAACTTTGCCCCATTCTCGCTATATCTTTTGATAGGCCTCTATTAGTTGTAGGGCATTTTTGCCCCATTTCCCTATATTTTAGCTATACAGAGATGTATTAGATGATGATATACTTAGGAATATAAGTACAGTTTTCCATTACCTATATCATATTGCCATATATTATTTATCATGCATGTACTATGTTATGCATATGTATGTATGTCCAGAGATATTCAACATTAACCCCTAGATGGTCTTATGAAACGGCACGTACGGATGTCTTCTTCGACAGTTAGCCGTATTGATCATACCCCAGCAGTATTGGTGGCCTCACATTTGAGGTTATGGTATGATAGTATGTCACCATCAGCTAGGGTAACTGTAGATCAGATGTTGTAGCATTCTATGACCCTGTTGATGTTTTAGGTTCCCGCAAGATTTGTTGAGTGCATGCTGGAGCATTGGATACCAGAGAGATAGGTCTTCTAATTTGGCATCCATTAATTGACTCCTACCTTGGAGAAGTATGTATGGTTGACGGCGCTACCTTTGGATAGACCTTGCGCGCATATGGCCATCGACGACATGAGCTGACAGTTTATGAGTCTCACCAGGTTGAGGCAGCGAGTTGTGCAGGATGAGCTCACATCTGGCCATGTGATATCCCAACATTTTTTTCTTGACAGATTTAGCTCTGAGGATATTTATACACGGCACTCCAGGGATTTCACCATGCCAGCGTATCATTGGCACTCAGCCAGAGTAGATGTACTGCTACTCTGCGTGTTGTTATATGTATACATGCCAAGGTACATGGATGAGCTAGATATTGGCATTATCATGGCAATGAGAGCTCTCAGGGAGGGGCATACCATTGTACTGATGATCATCATATAGACGATGAGGTTAGCCAAATATTGCAGCACTTACTCAGTTGGGGTATTTACAGGTAGCTCGGTCATGTTGTACGTGTGGTTTATGTCACACTTAAGATCGATTGGCACTTTCAGACGGCAGGGGTATTGTTTCACCAATGATATAGCTATGTCATACTCCTTCCATCCTGTGGAGTGTACAGATCTTTCATCTTGGTCCATTTTCCTAGCAGGGATCGTAGATAAGTTTGGTATATTGACGTGTACAAGGCTCAGCTCACCCTACAGCTTCGTCACTCATGCTCCGGGCATGGATTATCTCCCTCTAGCTAGTTTGAGGGGCATAACTACTTACCACCCACTGGCCGTGATGTGTCAGTTTGACCATTTCTAGGATTTCCATCCTTTTGAGGGGGCATTGAGTTAGCATTTAGCTTCTTGACATTTATCAGCAGAGGATAGATCTTGTTGTATGCCTATTGTGATCAACGTGAGCTAGCTAAGTTTTCTGTTAGCCATCTGGGTTGTTTTGCAGAGTATTACGCATGGTGGAGACAAAGACGACATTGGCTATGGAAGTATCCACAGTACAGGGGATTAATTCCAATGATGGGGAGCATATGGAGGAGACTTATATTCCCATTGAGGAGGATTTATTTACTAGGTTACCAACAGTTGTGATGGATTCTCCCACTACGAGTGCTACTATGATTCAGCATTCAGCATAGTATCTGGAGTAGAGTCTACATCTGATGACCTTTGAGAGAGATCAGGCTAGGGCCTTGATGTTGACAGCTCTTGATGGGAGAGACGCAACTCTATTAGAGAGAGACAAGGCCAGATCAGCTAGAGATGCCTTGATTGTAGAGCAGGATGCTGCCCTATCTACCCGGGATGTAGCCGTCATAAACGGTACTTTGGTGAGATCCCTTACGACATACATCCTTACCGATATGAGTGCATACATTGATGAACATAATGCCACCATGTAGTTAGCCTCAGATCTGCAAGCTCGTGTAGATACCATTGGGCAGGAGCTTGCAGCGTTACCTCCTTTTTCAGAGAGGGATGATATGTTAGATCTTATAGTCCGTATACATATAGATACGTAGATAGACTTGTATTTTCCTGCACAGACTAGCTTATCCATTTTTCCATGTACAACACATATTGTATATATCTAATAGAATTTTATATGGCAGGGAAATATATTTGATTCACTTCCCTTTCAGTTATGCCGTGATACTTGCTTGATATTTGCCTGTTTCCTCAAGGCTTGTGATCTTGATGCATTCTGAACTCATCCTTGATGTGTGGACATTGAGACGTCGTAGGATCTTTCAGAACGGATCATTGATCTGTGTGTATCCTTGCCATCTTTGGTGTCTTGGGACTGGTTTTTGTATGTATATGTAGAGAGAAATGTGTCTTTTCCTCTCTATGATTGACCGCACCATAAATGGTCTCCAATACTCTTATTTATGAGGAGCCTAGTTAATTCCATCTGTTATGGATTGGTGCTTCTCTTTAAGGCACAACCGCGGCTTAGATGGTCGTCGAATCTCCTATTTGTGAGGATGGGTCAGGTAGTTCCATCCTTTTGGTCTGAAGCCGATGAAATGTGGTAGATTGAAGTTTGATCCCAGTACCGTGTGACAAGTATCTGTGTTCTGGTAGGGGGTTAGACCGAACCATAAATTTCTTCCTACGTACTCCTATTGAAGAGGAGATCAGGTCTGCTTAGTTCAAACCTGGTGTATAGGGTTCAATGCTGAATGGTGTAGAAGGTTGTAGGAATGTTTTGTTTATATGGAAAAAAGGGTTGAAATGTTTTTGTTATTTTTTGTTTTTATAGAGAAAGGGCAGAAATGTTTTTATTTTTTTTATTACGACCAAACCATATAGAATATGGTTGCCGACGTACTCCTGGGTATCAGGGAAATCAGGTCGACATTGTTCAACCTTGAAGATGATTTGCAGCTAAAGAGAAGTCTAAATCCCATGTACAGGCTATACTGCGGGGAAAAGAAAGTTTGATCCCATGTTTGGGACAAACTGCAGGTGTGAAAAAGGTTGATCCCAAGTTCAGGACAAACTGCAAGCGTGAAAATTTTTGATCCTATATTCAGGACAAATTGCAGGTGTGAAAGGTTCAATCCCTGGTGGGATAATAGAAATTGTATGAAAGGTTTGAAATGAGGTGAAACCAGGCTACTGGTTTGAATTGTATGTTTCCCTGAGGGGCAGAAGAGTATGTAAAAAGGGTTATAAAACCGAAATGACTGGTGATCTGCATCCAAAACCAGGATGTTTGCTTGATGATAACCTCAGACATAGTACCGTTTTACGGTGTCTAAGTTGATGAGTTGTGGAAGTTCATCACCATCCATTTCCTGTAGTCTGAGAGCACATCTTGTTAATACCTCATTGACAACAAACATGCCTTCCTAGTTTGGAGCGAATTTCCCCTAGATTTATCTTGGTTGTCAATGATCTTTTTCAAAACCAAGTCATGTTGTTTAAACTACAGTAGCTAGACTTTTCTGTTATAGGATCTGGCGATCCTTTGTTGATATAACTAACCATGAAAGATAGTCGCGATTCACCTTTCGTCTATTAGAGACAATTGGTGATATCTGTCTTGTACCCATTAATCTTCATCCAGTTGAGCGCCCATCAACACTCTAAGGGATTCCATTTCCACCTCTATGGGGAGTACTACTTCCATCCCATAGACTAATGAATAGGTGGTTGACCCAGTGGAAGTACACATTGAAGTTCTGTAGGATATTAAAGTCAGAGGCAAGAGGTCAGACCATCCTTGGTGATTGACAAACATCGTTTGCATGATCTTCTTGATGTTTTTATTAGTCGCTTCAACAGCACAATTCATCTTTGGATGGTAGATGATGGAGTTAAGGTGTTTGATGTGGAATATACTGCATAACTCCTCCATCATTTTGTTGTTGAGGTTCTTAGCATTGTCTGACACAATTACCTCTGTTTGTCTATATTGATAAATGACATTATTTTTTATGAAAGCAATGATGACTTCATTGGTAACACTTGGGAAGGAAGCTGCTTCTACCCATTTAGTGAACTAGTCAATCTTGTTGAAGATAAATTGATGCCCATTACTGGCTTTGGGCTTGATGGGCCCGATCACGTCCGTTCCCCACATTGAGAAGGGACAGGGTGAACTCATATTGTGGAGTTCCCTTGGAGGGGCGTGGATAGCATTTTCATACATTTGGCATTGATACCACTTCTTGACATGATCATCACAGTCAGCTTTAAGTGTAAGCCAGTAATGCCATATTCTAAGGATCTTCTTAACAAGTTAGGGTCCACTCATGTGTGGGCCACATACTCCACCATGGATTTCATCCATGAGCCTCTGAGCTAGATCTCTGTCCAGACTTCTAGGGAGTCCTAATCTTGTATCTCTTTTGTAAAGTGCATCTCCGCTCAGGTAGAATTTCATAGCCATTCGATGGATCCGCCTTTTTCAGTCGGGCTCACCTCAACGGGTGTAGATCCATCTCATAGATACTCATTGATATGCTGATACCAAGGGTGTTAGATCAGAGATATCTCATCTGATACTTCTCTAATGTAACTCCCATAAGCTGGAGCCTTTTGTAGGGAAAATGGGATGTTTGACATGTTTTCCTTGTCATGTATATTGATCAAGGAGGCCAAAGTTGCTAGTGCATTTGCAAAATCATTCCTATTCCGAGGAATGTGGAAGAAGTGTACTTCTTCGAACTCTGAAGCCATCTGTAAAACTTGTCGATGGTAAGGCAACAAATGTAGCTCTTTAGTTTGATAGATTCCCATGGTTTGTTTGATTATCAACTCTGAATCCCCAAAGACATGTAACTTTTTGATACTTATTGATTGGGCAAGTTTGAGTCCCATGATACATCTTTCATACTTGGCTATGTTGTTGGTTCTGACAAACTATAATTTGACGGTGATGGGATACTGCTCCCCCATACCGGATACTAGAACTGCTCCAACTCCAACACCTTCTGTGTTAACAGTTCCATCAAAACACATTTTCCACATATGGCATGCATCGTTATTGTGGTGTTGCTGAATTTCCATGACCCCTTAATTGAGAAAGTATGTTTTCAAGGGTTTGTAATCCCTTGCGGGTGCTATGACCAATCAATCTGCAATTCCTTGTCCTTCGATGGACTTTTGAGTCACGTAAAAGATGTCAAACTGTTGTAGAATCAACTCTCATCTAGACAGCCGACAATTCAGTATGGGCTTACTGAACACGTGCTTGAGAGGATCCACGTGGGATATGAGATGGGTTGTATGACCATGGAGGTATTGTTGTAACCTCATGGAACCCCGTGCTAAAGCACAACAAGTCTTCTCAATCAAAGTGTACTTGTGTTCGCTACTGCTGAATCTTTTGCTGAGGTAATACATAGCTCGCTCTTGGCCTCTATCGTCTTTCTGTCCCAGCATGCAACCCATATCATTATCAGTAATGAACAGATACCTGAATAGGGGAAAATCATCCTTGGGAGGTACCAAAATAGGAGAATTAACCAACTGCTCTTTGATTATAAAGAAGGCTTTCTGACACACGTCATTCCATTTTATGGAGGGGTTCTTCCTTAACAACTTGAAGGCGGGCTCCCAGGTTGCTGTGAGATTAGAAATAAACCTACTAATGAAGTTGATTCTTCCCAAAAATCCCCATATTTCCTTCTCTGTCTAAGGAATGAGCATTTCCTTGATGGCCTAGATTTTTGTGGGATCCAACTCAATCCCTTTGTGGCTGACTAGGAAACCTAGCAACTTACTTGATTTAACACCAAAGGCGCAGTTGGTTGGATTCAACTTCAAGTTGTACTTACGTAACTTGTTAAAAAAAATTCTTAGATGGTCTAAGTGGTCTTCCTCCATTTGGGACGTGACAATGATGTCATCCACGTAGATCTCTATCTCTTGTTGTATTAAGTCATGGAAAAGAGCCATCATAGGTCGCTAATAGGTTGCTCCAGCATTGATGAGGCCAAATGACAACCATCTATAATAAAAAGTTCCCCAAGGCGTGATGGAAGCTGTTTTTTCACGATCCTCCTCAGCAACCATAATCTGATGATACCCCATGAAGCAATCCGCAAAGGAGTACATGTCGTATTGAGCAGTATTGTCAATGAGAATGGGAATAAATGGCACGTGAAAGCTATCCTTAAGGCAAGCTTTGTTCAAATCTCGTTAATCCACGCAAACTCGCACCTTTCCTCCTGGTTTAGGCACGAGGACTATGTTTGATAACCATTCAGGGTATGTAGACACCATAATGATGCCTGCTTGAAATTGTTTCACAATTTCTTCTTTAACCTTTAAACTCCACTCAAGTTTCAATCGCCTGAGCTTCTGCCTGACTGGCTTAAATCCCTCTTTAATGGGAAGGCGATGGAGGATAATGTTAGTGGACAAACCCACCATATCTTCACGAGACTATGCAAACACATCGTGGAATTGGGTTAGTAACGCAACCATGTCATTCCATTAGTTTAGAGTGAGGTTTGAACCAATCAGGATTAGCTTAGGGTCTTCTAAGGTTCTGAGATTAAAAGAAGTTGTTTTATCAAGATTAGGTTTAGGTTTGTCTTCGACCCATTCCTTAATCTCCATAGGTGTCTCAAAGTCCTCTTGTATTTCCATCAAGTCTGAGTCCAACTTTTCATCAAAGTTATAGTCCTTGTGGAGAAACAACACCTCATCAGCAAGTACAGACACAACTAAATTCATAGTCCTAAAACAAAATATGCCTTTACTTAATATACGAAACTGTTCAATCATACAAAGTGTTAGCATGTACTGATAAAACAACTACTAATACTGTACAGAAAAGTAAGCAGTTAAAGTTATCTACATTGCAGATGGAATTTTTGGGCAATCATCGTCTAGGGTTATCTACATCTGCAGTGATGGAGGGGCTATCATCGTCATCCTTCTCCCGAATGATGACCATGATATCTGGGCAATCATTGTCTAGGGTTTATCTATTTGTATGCTCATCATGGATAATGATGCATATGCCTAACATCATCAGGGCGATGTCTTGTTTACGTTTCTGTTCCCTCTCTTCCACTTCAGGATCAGGAATTAGGACAACTTTTTCTTTAACCGGTACTGGTTTAGGAAATAACATAGCCATAATATGGGTTGACACCTTTACCGGAGATTGTATCAGCTCAAGAGTTGCAGGTGGAGAAAATTATTGTGTGGCTAAAGTTGAAGGAATCTGTTTGTTCTTATGAGGATTCCTATGACTGGAGCTAGCAGAATAGCCTAATCTAGCTATTCATGTCTAACTAGGCACTTGAATAGGATGCTTAATACCCTGATTCTCTTTGCCCAACCCTTGTCC
This sequence comes from Panax japonicus, assembly GCA_020205505.1. Lineage (NCBI taxonomy): Eukaryota > Viridiplantae > Streptophyta > Magnoliopsida > Apiales > Araliaceae > Panax > Panax japonicus. The sequence continues at coordinate 29,885,699 of CM035098.1, read as the reverse complement.
AGGTTGATGACCCAACGACATCATCTCTTGAGTGGCCGACATAACCTTGGCAGAAATCTTGGGTATGAGAGGATGTGCCCCAATGGGATGGTAATGAGTGTTGCTCACCTCCAGGGCATGGAAACTGACTGGCTCAATTTTTAATTAAAGGTGATTAGTGGCATGGCACTTTGTTCCGGACATTCTTGTTTAGTATTAATAGTGACTAGGCTATTGTTGATAATGTACTTGAGTTGCTGATTAAGGGTGGAAGGAACGGCTCCAGCCATATGAATCCATGGTCTTCCCAATAGCAGGTTGTATTATGTGGCTATTTTGAGCACGTGAAAGAATACAGTGAGTGTATGTGGACCAATCTCCACTGGTAATTCAATCACTCCAACGGCGTTTCGTTGGGACCCATCAAAAGCTTTGATAACCATATGGCTGCTTTTTATCTTTTTGGGGTTGATATTCATCTTTTCTAATGTAGCTTAAGGACATATATTCATAGATGAACCTCCATCTATCAAGACTCCTCCAACCATGTATCCCGAGGTCAAAATCGCTATTTGCAACGACTTGCAATGGTCAGTCCCTTCAGCGGGTATGTCAACATCAATGAAAGATATCACATTACAGTTGAAAATGTGATCAACCAGATGTTAAAATTTTTCCACATACATTGATTTTTGGTAAATGGGCTTCTTCCAAGTCCCTTAGTAATACCTTCATGAGATCTTCAAAAGCAAAAACTTATTCCAATATAGAAATTTTCTGTGGAGCTTCTTTCAAGCTTAAAACCACTTTGGCTTCATTATGGCCCATGGTACGGAGGACTTCTTAAATCTTCTGCATGGTAACTTTCCCATTTGATTTGATGGCGGGCTTTATCACCCAATGGGGAAGATAATGTGGATTCTCCTTCAACACTATAGCAGCAGTATGTGATGTAGATCTTTCAGCCTGCCCATAATTCCATGGGACTTTCTGTAGGCTGATAATAGGATATTGTGGTCTGAATGGTAAGTTAATTGGCTCTAGTGCAGCCACTTCCAAAGGATTATCAACTCCTTTGAGTTGAATTTCTTGTATTGTGAGTGTTCTGGCAGCCAAATCATCTTCATCGGATATAACTACTGTGTCGTCATTCTATTTTGTAGGATATGTGTTCCCACTCTTGAGTAACAAAGTGTCATCGTCTGCCATTTGCAGGACACCGCTGTCAATTAAATTATGAATGAGGTGGCGGAGTGCCCAACATTCTTCTGTGCTGTGACCGCGAGAATGGGAGTGATATTAGAATACTCCCTCATAATTAAACTATATGGAACGAGGATTGATTAGAGGTAGAAGGGATTTAATTCTTCCTTCATTGATAAATATTTGAAATATCTCATCCATAGGTTGGCCAAGATATGTAAATTCTCGTTTGTTAGCAAAATCCCGACGGGGTTTGGCACTTGTTCTTTTCCCAATTTTATCCTCTAGTATTTCACTTTCTGAAGGCGAGGATGGGATATTCATGACAAAAGGAAGGATACTTACATGCTCATGACTGATTAATTGGCGTGTGACTTGGTGTTGATGAATCACCAGTTCTATCAACTGGTTGACTTGTTTCCAAAGAGCTTTAATCTTTTGCTCCATTATAAACTGGAACTGCGCATAATCTTATCTGTCAGCACCGTCTTTGCTAGTCTAGGAAGATTCAGCTACTTAATTAGAACTCTGTCCACTGTTCCAATTAATCATATCAACCTCTCCCTCTTTGGGTTGAGGAAGAGGATTGTCTTGCATATGAGGTTGGTCGGGTTTAATCACGACAATATCCCCATTATCGATTAAGTCCTAGATCTTGTGTTTCAAGGCCCATCAATCTTAAGTGTCATGTCTCGGTGTCCCGGCATGATAAGCACACTTCGGAGTAGCATTGAAACCCCTCTCATTCGGGTTGGCTGGTGTGAAGAAGATGTGTAATTTTCTTCTGAGTAGTCAGAAGAGCAGGTATATTCTCGAGTGATTCCCCTAAAGGTGTGAACACTAGGGGGCGTTTGACTTCTCTGCCTTTAGGCAATGGAGGGTTTGAAGACTGCGCTTGCAAAGTGGAATAGTTTCTCCTCTTGATAGGTATATTCTGACTGCATTTTTGACCTTTTAGTATCAAGGAAACATCTTCCTCTTTCTTTTTATGGACCCTCCGGGGGTTATTTACATAAGTTCTAGACTGGATGTGCTCAGCAACTTCTTTAAGAGCAACTAGGTCTTGAATCTTTCCTGGCTTTAATCCCATCTCAGCCATCTCTCTGTGCTTGATCATTTCAAAAATTTCTTACCAATGCCTGCCAAAACTCTTTCGCAGAAAGGAGCTTCTTGTATGTCTATTAAGGTTTTGACCATTTCTGATTCTGTTATGGAAGGAATAACTTGAGCAGGAAGGCGCCTCCACCTTTGAGCGTACTCTCTGAAAGACTCATTAGATAGTTTCTTGACCTTGGTAATCTGATACTGGTTAGGAGACATCTGAGATTGAAAGCTGTACTGAATGAGGAAGGCATGAACTAGTTCCTCCCAGCTATGGATCTTTGAGTTGTCTAATCAGGTATACCATGATCAGGCTTCTCCAGTCAGACTCTTCTAGAACAGCTGCATTATGAGCTTCTCGTCCTCTGCATAAGATCCAAGTTCTCCTTTGAATATCTTCAAATGTGTGTAAGGATCTCCTAATCCATCATACTTTTTAAATTCAGGAGTTTTGAACTTCTCTGGATAATGCACACCATGTAATATACAAAGGTCAGCATATGAAACACTCCCGTGTGTTCCAATCCCATTGATAGAATAGATGGTTTCCTCCATTTGAAGGACTTTCTTCTTGATATCATCGGTGTATGGATCTTCTTTAAGATGGATGTTTTTAGGAATTTTGTTGGTCATATCCAACTAAAGTTTAGTATTTCTTTTATCTGAACCTTGTGCCTTTCCTTCTACAGAGGATTCTGTATATACGGGTATTCGCGAACCCTGAGTAGATTGGTGTAATTATTTAATCAGAACAACCAAATCTGTAATTTGCTTGCTCAATCCGTCAAACTCTTCTCGTGAGACAGGAGCAGGATTAGACTGGTCAGACAAAAACATAGTTGGTTGTAGGCTCGTGGCCTTTTTTTAGATTTTGAGCGGGTAACAGACCCAATTGTTTCCCTACAAAAACTTATGTAGTTTAGTCTTAGGGATTGTATAAATGTTTACATGCTATCATAATGTGTCCATTTTAGGAATATTATCCTACAAAATGGGTATCATTTGATAGCATGTCCTGTATTAATATCCATATCCAAATATTCTTCATATTTTCCATTACATATAGATGCATGGAATTAATTACAAGTAATTATCTTTACAACTAATTGAAAATGGAAAGCATGAAGAGACTTTCTTCCGCGTTTGGTTTATCAGAGGCTGACCTATCTTAGGTTACTCTTGCGGCTTTTTGGCATGAAGGTTCTAAGATCATCTTAATTTACTCGACAGGAAGTTAATCTGGTCTTTCAACTAGAGTGAATTTGGGTGGTGCCTTTCTTGAGCCTCATTTGAATTATTCTTTCTACGACTCCAGTAATCAAACACCGGCAGGATAGCCTTTTGGTGGAGGAACCACACAACATACATTCACATAAAAGGTGTCTCACCGTTTATGAAAATGATGACATCTGCGAAGCACTAATATCACATATAGATATTTTGCAGTGCAGTAAGTAAAATGTATTCGTACACATTCATCAAAAAATTAAATGCAACAGTCACACACAAGTATATAACAGTTATGAAAAGCTTGTAGTAGCAGCTTAAGCCCTCTTACGGGTATCCCCAGCAGAGTCGCCACCTGTCTACGTCGGGATTTTTATTTGTCCCTTTTCTATTCTTGTTCTTTGGTGTTCTCGTGTTTATGTGAGATTTGTTTGGAAAAAACAAGTGAAAAAAGGTCAGACATGTATATGTCGACAATTTGACTGTAAGAGTTGCCAATTGGTGTTTTTAACTTGTTACACCAACGCAACCGAGAAAAGGTTTGCACATTGACCCAATGATGTGACACTGCTACACGGGTCTGTGAAACTGAGATTCATTTACGTTCGGGGGCTTGATTATGTAGAGAGAAAGTGTTAGGCACCCCCCGACATCCGTGTTACCACGGTGATCGCCACTTTTTAAGAAATCATTATATTAATATGTGTGTAGGTCAATGTGCAGTTATTTGGAAGTAGTGTGAGGCCTCGTTCGCACCTATATAAAAAGGGTTTGAATTTGTATGAAAAATTCAATTTTTAGACATGATATAATAGTGAGGTTTTGTAAAAGAGGTTTTTCAAACCCTATGCCCAATAGTAATTAAGACCTTTTCACACTTCCATTTTATTATTAAATGTTCGGCTTGATTGCTTTTATTTTTGAGATGTGAAGCATCTTCGAGAAAATAATATATAGTAGTGTCGAACTCCTCATGGGTGTGAAAGCCATCTAAGGAAATTCAAACACCGTGAATAATTTATAAGCTTCTTACAGCTGAAAATGTCCATCACGGGAACCGAATCTAGATTCAATGGGCTGAATCTGTGATCACATGATTCCTAGGCTCACATGATGTCGCAGTTTATATGAAAAGCAGTAAGTAGTTATATATATAAAAGCTGTAAATATATATATATACAGACATGATCAACCACCACGAAATACCTCTATGGGGGATCAGAAATGTAAATATATAAAAGTGGTAAATATATATATATATATATATATATATATATATATATATATATATAGACATGATCAACCACCACGAAGCACCTCTATGGAGGATTAGAAATATAAATAAAGCAGTAAATGCGATCAACCACCACGCAGTAAACTCCAGGCGGGTCGGATTGTAAAGAAAGCAGTAAAAATGATCAACCGCCATGAAGTAAACTCAGTGCCTGACAAAAATGTATATATATATAGTGACAAATCGTTAAAATAATAAACTGAATTGGGATCGATATATATCATGTGCATTTACCGCTTATATATATATATATATATATATATATATATGAACTGTTGTCGAACTTTGTTCGATGAGCCTGGATTTTATATCCGGTGCATTTACTGCTTATATATATATATATATATATATATATATATATATATATATATATATATATAAGCAATAAATCCTCCGAATGTAAAATCCAGGCTCATCGAACAAAGTTCGACAACAGTTCATATATATAAATATAAAAATATATAAATAAAAGCAAATAAATGCCCCGGACTTGAGTCCAGACTCAAACAAGGCATAACTCGATAATGTTAGTCCATATATATATATATATATATATATATATATATATATATATATATATATATATATATATATATATATATATATATATATATATACATAAATGAAAATCACGGACCGAAGTCCGGGCATACACACATAACACGATTCTCAATGTGAAGAAGAGTGTGTGCAAAGATGAAGAGAAAGGTTTCATAATGTGTAAGAAGGCTTACAGTGGGCTGCCAAAGAAGACTTCTATGACTTTAAGTGGATGAACACTCGGTTTCCATCGATAAAAATATAGCTATATGTGAGCTAACACGTATTTAAAATGAGAAAGTACTCAATATAGGGTGTGTACAGAGCAAATTGGATAGGGCTTCCTCTCCTTTTTTATCTTTAATACGGACTCCCCAGGCTCTATATTTATAGAGTCGGGAGCCGCAGGTGCCCCTGCGGCCGCCCGAGGTGGCCCGTGCTCTGTGGGTCCCGCCGTCTCCAAGTACGTGCACGCGTGCAATGTGATGTCTGCTGCGAACTTGCTGAACTTCAATCCGAGTATCTGATTGAAGTGTATAAGACCTATTTTGGAATGTTGTTATCGAGAAATACTCAATGACATGGGATTAGAGGTTGTACGAAGTCAGGAAGATGGAACCATGTCATATCTCTTCAGGCTTCAAATTCTATCCGGTGTGCTGCCTTACGTAGTAGTCACTCGAGATTGCAACTCCTTGGTTCTTGTGGGACATTGTTGTGTAGAATGTATGTTGATTATTGTTTGTTGAGACGCTGTCATGCGGTGTTGAGGTGGCCTTTTAACTTTTCCCTTCACCGGGGTTATCTTCGGTTTTGGCAGATAAAACAGACGTTGCTCAAAGTTATCTCTGAGATTGGACCGCTGCAAGTGTTGATTGCCCTCAAGGTTGTCTCTGAGGTGTGCCTGTCCTCCTAGGGTTATCTTTGGGTTTGGAAATTAAGTGCCTCGGGGGATTCCCAAGGTTGAAGATGACTACATGCATTTGAAATAAGCATTTTTGGGGTTATCTCCGGAACTTCAACTGCACTCCTTGGGATTATCTCCAAGGTTGACATTGTCTTTCTCGGTGTTATTTTTGGGACTGAGACTGAACATCTCGGGGTTAGCTCCAAGATGAATCGACCTTCTTCGGTGGAATTTTTGGTATTTGCACTGCTATCCTCGGGGTTATCTCCGAGATGGGGAAAGGATACTCCTAGTGTGTTTTCCGGGGCTGAAACTGAACTTCTAGTGGTATCTGGATTAAAATGAGCTATCTTCTAAGGTTATCTCTGAAAAAAATTCAGCACTTCCTGAAATGTTAGTAACAGGTAGACAGAAAAATTTTGAGTTTCTACAAAGGGTTAGGAAAGAATCATCAAAGAATTAAATGCCCAATTTAAGTTCCCAGCCAGACATGGAAAGCCGGACTAGGCTACTCCTCTTGGTCAAGTCACAGGAACCCGCACAATCATACACTGGTTCCTTCAGCTACAATGTTATTGTCTAAACATACAGATACAAATTCTGTACGGCCTCTAAGGAAAATTCTTCTCTTTGTGGCGGGAATTCTGTTTCCCAATCTGAGATCGGCTAAAGGGAAAGAAGTCCTAATTCCAGACGCAGACATTAAGGAAAAGAATCAAAGGTGCAAACAAGACATAAAGAAACGCTTATCAAAGATATACATCCTAGTATATACAAAGGGTATGAACGATGATATCCCAAATGATGATTGTCCAGACGTCATGGTCATCATTCAAGAGGAAGAGGATGATAATCACTCCTTCATCACTGTTGTCCACCAGGACTTGACTCTAGGTAATTGGTGTAGCACTCCTTGTATTTGTTAAAAAGGGTAAATTGGGTAGAAAATCCATCTTCCCTGTAGATAGCAATAACTGCTTAATTTTGTTGCATAGTATTAGCAGTTATATTTAACATGCTGTCACTTTGTATGATTAAACAGTTTCATATATTAAGTGAAAGCATTTTTTTCAGGACTCCAGAGTTAGATTTGTCTAAACTTGCTGATGGAGTGCCAATTCTTCACAAGGACTACAACTTTGATGTAAAGTTGGACTCTAACTTGATGGAGATTAAGAACTATGAGGTGCCTGAGGAGATCAAGGAATGGGTCGAAGAAAAACCTTGATCAAACCACCTCTTTCAACCTTAGAACTTTAGAAAACCCCAAACATATCCAGATTGGTATGGACCTTACCCCAAGCCAAAGAATGACATGGTTACTTTATTGACCCAATTCCAGGATGTGTTTACATGGTCTCATAAAGATAAGATTGGTTTGTCCACTTACATCATCATTCGTCGCCTACCCATTAAAGAGGGATTCAAGCCAGTCAAACAGAAACTCAGGCGATTAAAACTTGAGCAAAGTTTGAAAGTCAAGGAAGAAATTGTGAAACAATTTCAAGCCGGCATCATCATGGTATAAACATATCTTGAGTGGCTATCAAATATAGTTCCTATTCCTAAACCAGGAGGGAAGGTGCGAGTATACATGGATTATAAGGATTTGAACAAAGATTGTCTCAAACACAACTACCCAGTACCATTTATCCACATACTCATTGATAATATAGCTCAGTATGGCATGTATTCTTTAGTTGACAACTTTACTAGGTACCACCAAATCATGGTTACGGAAGAGGACCGGGAGAAGACAACATTCATCCCTCCTTGGGGAACCTTTTGCTACAGATAGTTTTCATTCGGCCTCAACTATAACGCCCCAAAATTCGGTCTATCTTCACACCCAGATTTCATACGTCACTGTCCCATCTTCTTCCAAACATACATCATTATATAGATAAATATAGCAACATACATTCTCAAATCCCAGCTTCTAATACCTTATAACCTCGCTCATTAGAAATAATGATAGTTACATTATTCTTTACATCTTACAAGAGTGACTTTTATCCGTTACCAAGGATACATAACAATTCATTAAACTGTTCTAAATTAGACTATTCTATATTACAAGTCTTGGTTTGATCTTCATGCTTATTCATATACTGAATGACACTTCATTTGAATACTGGTCAGCTTGATCTTTTCGGGATCCTTAAGTTCTTCTACTCATACGCTGAAAATATTTTTCATTTAAAGCAAGTGTGAGCATTCAATTGCTCAGCAAGTCATAGTAGTTGAATAAACAACCTCAAGAATCTAAACATCCTTTTAAAACTTCAATAACGGAACAAAGGTTATGAAGCAGCTTGAATAATAGGAATAATTTATGAGTCCTATTATTTTAAAATATTAGTCACATTCACTTTGAAATTCTTTCATTCTTCTACCTTTTTTATACACATCCTGTCCGGCTAAAATCTTTTGCACAGACTTAACAATAACGATTCCTGTATAAACAAAACATTTTTATATTGAACAGTTCAACCATAGAACAGTATATATCATAGAAACATCGAAGTGTTAAAATTATGGCACAAGGCCTCATACATTATACCATCTTATACAAATATCCCACATTTGCACATAGATAAAACTTCTCACGTTCAACATTTGAGAAGTTTAAGAAAATAGCATTCATTACAAATATGAATGAAGTTAGGAAACTTGCCTTACGCACAGCTATAGGTTACAGTTTACGCTGAACTGCTCATCGAAATCCCTATATAACACATAAGGAATACATGCACCAAATAGGTATATACTTGACTTACGCATTGATTAAACTTAACCTTACTCCTTATGATTCGTGTTTAACCCCTAAATTCATGTAACCATCTTTCCTTACCGTTTTACGGCATTATGACATACAGAGATGTCTTAACTCATACTATCATCATCTTTGATGATTTATATTCTTATCATCTTCTCATAACCTTTCTATGACTTAGCACACATCGAATCTCTACTAATAGTCCATATGGTACTCTAAGTGGTTTCCCACAAACATCCAACAAACTAGTTTCCCCTCTCATCTGCACTGTCTTTCACAGTGAGTTAGATCGGTTGCCAGTTTCGTATATACCTCTGCTCTCTAAAGGATTTCTTTAGCCTAGCTCCAATATGTCAATCATTAAAGATTACGATTGTACCATAACCTAAACTTAACTTATCCGAACCATTAAAACTATAATGTTCGTTAGGTTAATTTCACATTCCATATGGCTTTCTGGCAACTAAATGTCATACCTCAGAATTTATTTCTTATCGTCTAATTCATACAGTTCTTAATATATTAAGAGTGATCGTTCAATGCTAATATTATGTGTTCATAGCATTATGTATGTTAAATTACCTTATTCATATCTTATAACATCTGGTTCATTCGACTCAGAACGTCATCCAAGTTATTATTACTAACGTGGCTTCTTAACGTTATATGTCCTCGTCATTAATTCAGTTTCTTCACCTTTCACAGGTTTAATTATTATTATTCATTACCTTACGGTCAAACCATACACGGTGTATAGGTTCTACTCATTTAATAATTGCATACAATCCACCCTCATCTCTCAATGTCTAAGGAATCATAGTCATAGTAATCCCACACGTTCGTTTTATCACAACTACAGTCCCCGGATATTGGTTACGTATTTTGCATTTACATTATTTGTCTTTTAATCACGTTCAACCATTACTAAAGGTTTAATTCAGTTGATTTAGTGTTATATTATGTGAACTATATGTTCACTTCCCCCCAGGAGTTGAGCAATTTAAAGCTCTTCTCTAGGCTTTGCCCTGCATCGGTGCTGCGGCGCCGGTTCTGTAACGCCCCAGAAAAAAATCGTATTTTTGAGAATTAAATTTTTATTTGATTATGTGGATTAAATGAATTTAATTAATTAATTGTGGGAGTAAGCTATTTGAAGGTCGTTCTATGACCTATACATATTGGAATGTCGTAGTATTTTGGCTACGTGGTAGAATTAAAGTGTTTGAATTTCCAAGACGAAGATAAAAGCTTTCCGAGAAATTTTTTGAAAAAAACTATTCACGCATTTCTGCTCGGGAATTATTTTTGAATTTTTAAGAAATACGTAATGATAGAATATCGAGGTGGTATAGAATATCTAATAATATTTCAGTTATGGCAAACACAATTTTTCGCCTGCGGACTTAAAATCTAACGGTTAGGGAAAGTGAGTTCCGAGAAGGAATTTAAATATGTATAATGAATTAAAGTGATAATTGTATAATACGTAAGTATTGTACGAGGTAATGAATACGAGTATAATACGAGGTATTATACGAGTATGTATAAATGATGGAATGTCATATATTAAATAAGTTCACGAGTTAGGATATGAGATTAATACGTAGATTATATGTTATAAGACTTTAAGCCAAATGTATTGAATTTGTAGAAATGAGTAGGAGATTGTAATGTCCAATTGGGATAATAATAAATCCCAATACAAATTAATGTTAAAGCCCAAATATTTGTAATGTTAAGTCCAATGTAAATTAATGAATAAGTACAATGTTTGTTTAATTACAAGCCCAATATATAAGATAAGTTAATTAAGCTAATTGAATGTAAAGCCCAAAGTAAGAATCCAATGGATTAGGAGGATCCATGGGGAAACCCATGATCATATGGGTGATCTTGGTGGCTAAGAAATAAGTGTGTTGAGTAAGTAGACATAAGGGTTAAGCAAAGGATAAGTTAAGTAACATATAGGCTAAGTAGAGTGCTTATGTGTGATGAGCAAACAAGGTGCATTTATGTGATTAACAAGTAAACTTAATGGCTAAGTACTATGATGGCCAAGTAACATATTTGATGAACAAGTAAACTTAGGGTTTAAGTAATGAATAGTATGGAGGTTTAGTAAGGCGGTGAAGTGGTGTTATGACCATTATACCCTAACTTAGACTTTCCTATAAATAGCAAGCTTGTATTTTATTTTTGTTGGTTGTTTATTTCATCCAACAAGTTGAGAGGTTATTTGTTAGAGAAAATAAGCTAGAAAAGCTAGGAAGTTAGTCTTTCATATTTCAAGAAGCAAGAAGGAGATCAAAGATTAACCAACTGATATTCAAGGGTAAGAAATCTTAAACCATGATTCTCTTTCTCTTCCATTGTTAGAGAAGTGGGTAGTGGTAGAACATATATGCTAAGGTATGATAAGAATGATTAATTAATGGACTTAAGCCGTATAAGTTGTAGCACCCCCAAATCCAGGTATCTTCCAACCCGACAGATGGTGCTATAATGTACAAACATTCAGTTGAATAGTCTCAATGAACGAACATAACGTCTATATATTAAAGGTAATATTTACATTTCCCAGGTTCTATACCCGTTACAAAGGTTCTTTGTCATAATATTGATTACATTACAATAATAGACCTATACCATTACAAGACAGCTTAATAATCTGCCTTAGTTTTTCCTTTATCCTTATTTGATCCTTCGGGACGTTCAGTCTTAGCTGTATTCATATGGTTTAAGCAAGAGTGAGAATAACTAGCTCAGCAACTATAACAATTTCAATAACAACATGTTTGATACATATGAATCGTATATCTTCAATAATTGAACAATAGTTATGAAGTACTATTGATAATTCAAAATAGCACTTCATCTTTCTTTCAAAATGTTTCACAATGAATAATATTCAGTAAAACATTCACTCCGGTCAAAGACCTCGAGTATTCATTCTTTCTTTAAAAAGGACAACTCGGAACTAAGTCCATATGCCCGGTATTACTTGCGAGCACTTCTAGGTGATCAACCTATTGTACTATATATTGATCAACACTACATCCATTAAACATATGTACGTTTAATAATTTTGCAACATCACGTGCCTGTCGTTTTACCGACAAAACATTTGTTTAACATTTCAGCCTTCTTTTGAAAACCATATCAACTAATTGACAAAAGATAATAACATTTGATAACAGATGAATAGATTATCAACAATCCACTCAATATGTTAAGACTAGCTAAAGGAACTGGCTTTAACTTCATTATACTTCAATTCATGCGTAAGGATACATGAACTTCAAAAACTTGTTCAGATTGAACTGAGACAAGAGTTAGAATACTTGCGTTCAAGTCTTTAAGCTTCTGCTATGATGTAATTTATTTTACGTTCAAGTCTTTCAAGTCTCTACAATACATGATCACATAATGCCTTACATTAGGTCACACATAATCAAGTATGTATCTTACTATATCTTACCCTTCACCTCAATCTAATTTGTATATTAGACTTGATTACTATTCATTCTGATTTCATCATTCTATTTGCATTCATAGATTGATAGGTTATTACCACTCTTTACACATTACTCTTAAGGTTTAACAATGCTTTAGCAATGTTATTTTAGGTTTCTTAAGGTAGGTTTAACTCAACCTAATAACCCTTTCTTGCTTTATATTCACAACTATTCTTCACTATCATTTGTCAAAGACTGGCGCTGCGACGCCAGCTTTATACCTGCATCTTGCGCTGCGGCGCGAGTTAACAGTGGGATGGCCCCGGACTTGGCGCTGCGGTGCAATTCCTTGCTTACTGGGCCGCGCTGCGGTGCCAATTTCCAGTGTGACATAGACCGTTCATGGTGCTACAGCGTGACTAATTGGTCTAGGGTTGGTGCCGTGGCGCCAACTCTTTGCACCAGAAAAAATTTTCAATCTTTGAATTTTTGTGAACTTCCCGGACGCATAACTCTTTCGTTATAAGTTCGAATTGGCTCGTTCAAAATCTTATGGTTCACAAATTATGTAATCTACGCGTTCATGCAAAAATTTCATCTATTTGACTTCGTTTGCTAAAAATTCACCTATTGGTTCACTTTTAACGTAAACGATAAACGTTCGTGAACGTTCAGCCCTCGTTTCTTTGTTCTAAGTCGGAATTCACTCATTTTCGAGTCCGCAACTTTTAAATGACGAACATGACTTGTCTCCATTGGAAAATAACATTTCCGGGCTCAAACTCAAAATTTGACTTCCATTCCGAGAATTTTACGAATTCGACGATTATCGTCTAATCATGCGATTTCCGGCAAATCTTCATTCTTATGACTTGTTCAACATTACAAATGAATTTCATTCATCATGTGAACATATTAACCTACTTATTCCAACAACTTATACTCATGGTTGTACTTTGACTTATTTCTTCATAAGCTTATAACTTGATAAATTTATAAATTATTTATGAACTTATCATTCATAACTTATGACAATTAAAGTTTCTTAATCATCATACATATATGTTCTCATCATATAGCTTTACTTATGTATACTTGATACATATGATCATAAAAGTTCATTTACTTCCACATTCCTTATATTGCAAAACTCATTATAACTTCATAATTCCTTCACATAAGTTTATAACTTATGCTAGCTTAAATGACTTATTACCAACTTATATGGCTTAAGTTCTTTACTTACACATACTTCTTACTTTTTATCATTCATGTTCCTTAATCCAAACTTTTCTTATCAACCTATCATGTTAGACATAGAAGATAATTGGAGAAGAGGATCTTACTTTAGAAGTTCTTGATAAATAGCTTCTTTCTTCTTCTTATTTAAGTAGCTTATTACAACTTACTCACCCTAACAATTAATCACTTTGAGAGAGAGTGTTTAGATTATTTGAACAACTAGCAAATGACTTGCCAACCTTAACTATTTATAGAACTTGCAAGGTTTAGGGCAATTTAGTCAATACACTAAACCACCTCCTCACTATTCATAACTTGATCAACACAAATCCTATCCTTTGCTTGGTCATTACTCACCTAACTTGGCCATTACTTTATTTACTTGATCACCACTTATCTTGGTTATCACTTATCTTGATCACCACTCACATTAATCATATCACTATAGGTTGCCCCATGGGTTAGACAACTCATGGAATCTAGCTTGGGCCTTAACCCTTAATTCATTTGGGCTTGTACCAATTATAATCAATCTTCCAAGTCCATTTTCATTACTTATTACATATACTTATAGTTTATGTATCATCATCGTATTATACTTCGTATACTACTTCATAATATACGATATTTCTTCCTTCATACAAACTCGTATAATAACCCGTATTATACTCATTTTCTTTCCATGTACAATACTCACATATCATACGATTATCTCTTGACGCATTAATTCTTCACTTTCCTTACATTCTTAATTTAAGTCCGCAAGCGAAACATTACGTTTTCCATAACTAGATTATTATTACATAATCTGTCTTACCTTAATATTCTATCATCACGTATTTCTCGGAAATTCAAAAATAATTTTCGAACAAATACCGATGAATAGTGTTTTCAAAAAATTTCTCGGAAAACTTTTATTTTCGTCTTAGAAATTCAAACACTTTAATTCCTTCACGTAGCTCAAATACTACGACATTCCAACATCGATAGGTTAGAGAACAACAACCATCTTAATATCACCTAAAATATGATTTTATTATTATTTAATTTAATAAAATCATTTTACAATAAAATCCAATTTTCTCGGTCGTTACATAAGTCATGGATAAGTAATTCAAATTTAATTAAGTTATGAACTCATGAGGAACTTAGATGAACTTCTAATATGTTTACTTTAATAAGATTGTATGATAATAAGAAGCAAGAATGGTGGTTAAAAGACTTAATCTATAATAAGTCATGAGAAAGGAAGTCATAAGTAGTTTATACTTTTATAAGTTATAAACTCACGAAGAACAAGTAATAACTTATCATGTTTATAAGTTAATGAAGTATGTATGTCAAGATGTTAATATGATGGATTGAATCCATTTGAAGCGAAGAACAAGTCTTAAGAAATGAAGATAAGGTGGAATTCACGAGTTTGGACGATAATTGTCGAATTCGTAAAATTCTTTGAATGGAAGTCGAATTTTTATATTGAGCTTGGAAACATTGGTTTTCAATGGAGATAAGTCTTATTTGGCATTATAGAGTTGTGGACTCGAGAATGACGTAATTCCGACTTAGAACGAAGAAACGAGCGTTGAACGTTCACAAACGTTTATCGTTTTCGTTAAAGTGAACTAAATTGTGAATTTTGAGTTAACAGATTCAAAATTGTAAAATTCTTACGTGAACACGTAGAGTATGTAATTTTTGAGATAATGGCTTTTGAACGAGCCAAATCGGAATTATAACGAAGAAGTTATGAGTCCGAAAATCTCACTCAAGAAATTGTCTGTCAAAAATTTTCTGCTGCTGAGGACTGGCGCCGCGGCGCCAGTTAAGGCAAGATATTTCACGTCGCAGTGCCAGGGTAAAGGGAGTGGACACTGCAGAGTCGCACTGCAGCGCCACTCAAAGGCATAACGCTCATGCCGCAACACTATGCACAGTAGAGCCGGGTACTGGAAAGTAGCACCTCAGCGCCACTAGTACAAAGGGATGTCGCGCCGCTGCGCCGGCAGTGGATTTTTGATGACCAAGTTACTTGTGAAACCCAATGGGTTACAAGACAAGTATGGGTCATATAATTGGTTAATGAACATAATAAGACCTTTCCTAAATCACTTTTATAGTGATTACTTTAGGAATTTAATGTTGTTTAATGAATAATTAAACGAAGAACGTAAAGTATAAGAAAGTGAAATGTATTCAATAATGATGATGACTATAACGTTTAGAGTTATAACTAAAAGTTGTTAAATATTACGTGAACGTGAATGATATGCAATAAGTGTACTTAACGATTGAGTTCAATTAATAACGTAATAATGTTAGTAAGCCGCGAGGAAGATGATTAACTCGAAACGAGTTCTATTAATGAAGTAAATCCACGTAAGACATAGAAGAGAAAGAAGTTGGTAGGAATGATGTAAAAGATAATGGCAAGCTAGAACCAATAATAATAAATATAATACATGATTAGAATGAGAAGAAGGGTAAGATTCATTCGGAACCATGTATGTTCATTCATGACCTTATATGGTATGTTATATGGTTATGTGTTGTAGAGACCGTAAAGACTGAAAGGAAAAATAATTTTACTCTAGCAGACGCTGAAGGCAGGTTTTTCTTAAAACGCTTGTCTATCCTTCGTCTTAGCCAAGTTTTCTGTGACTCATGTTATGAGAATGCATGAAATGTTTTACTAAAGAGTCGATGCCAGTTCTACCTCAACTAGACTAATCTTGAAGAATTGATTAATTTATTTACAAGTCTTTCAATATAGAATTGCTAACGCTATCCTAGACCAATTGTTTGGTACGGATTCAAGGTAAGCCTGAGTATAAATAAAAAAAATGTATTTTTCATCGATTATTCGATGGGCACGTGAGGTTACCAAAACTTAAACATGCATACTTTCAAAGGATATAGTGTTAATCAACATAGAGTACTATAGGCTGATCACCCAGAAGTGCTCGTAAGATATGTCGGACTTACGGACTTAGTGTCAGGTTGCCTTTTCAAAGAAATTATGAAATGCTCGTGGTCTTGGACCAGAATTAATGTTTTACTGAATATTGTTGTTGTAAAATGTTTTGAATGAAAAGAAGTGCTATTTTGAATTATCGATAGTACTTCGTAACTATTGTCCATTTATTGAAGATATACGATTCTTATGTTTCAAGCATGTCGTTTAAAATATATTGTTGTACTTGCTGAGCTTGTTATGCTCACTCTTGCTTGAACCATATATATGCAGCTAAGACCGAACGAACCAAGGGATCTAACAAGGATAAAGTCAAGACGAAGATGAACGATTAGTTTACCTTGTAATAAACTAGTAAGTTGTATATAATATAATATGATGAACAAAGAATGTAATGGTTATAGAACCTGGGAACGGGATGTAATATTATTAATGTAATAAGAAATTCGTTGATACACACATTTTGATGTTGTTTCAATAGAATAAATCTACAGCTATGAGTACCGTGTAGCACCATCTGTCGGGTTGGGAGATACCAAGATTTGAGGGCGTCACAGGTTCGTATCAAAGCATTAGGTTATAAAACTTAAGGGGGGAAGAACCTAAGGCTAATAACCTCGATAAGGAAGAAAAGTCTGAAGGAAGTAAACTCAAGCTTTACTTCAGTCAAATGAGTTAATAAGGTATTTTGGAAACTCAGTACCGAAAGATTTAAAAGATGGAAAGTAACCCTAAATAAATTAAATGTGATTTGTGCTTATACTATGGTGTGTTATGTACTAATCAACATGTTATGTGTTATTGTAGGATGTTGATTAATATCTTGATGTATAGAGATATACACGTGGTGAGCGAAGAAATTTTTAACATAGTAGAGCATGTACCTATGCCGGTGGCGGAGGTACCATTAGTGATTCTAGAGGAGTCAGAGACAGGGGAGTACTTTTCTGAGGAAGACTACTCCGAGGGAGATATGGATATAGCATCATACCTTAGTATGATGAACGATGTGGAGGAAGGGATTGAGGTAACATCGGTTGATACAGTGGTACCTACACTAGAGTCATCACCTTCAGATGCAATGAGAGAATTGTATCTGGCAGTGCTTGACAGGAATGTGCAACTGAGTACAGTTGTGCAGAATCAGAATGAAGAGATTAATGCTCTTTATGTAGCGAAGGAGTCCGTAGAAGCAGATTTTGAGTCCGAGCATGATGAGAAGGTGCTCATAATAAATAAGGGTAAGGATTTTAAGAAGGACCAGAAGATAGCATGGATGTCTTACATCCATTAGAGTGCTCATAACGATTTCAAGCTGAAAGGTGCTTGTTATTCCACTGAGTCGAGACAGACTCGACATACTATTAGTCGAGATACTGTAACGAGGATTGTGAATGAAAAACATGAGGACGCTGTTATGCATTATTAGAAGTCTATAGTAAATAAATATATGTGTAGTAACGTAAAACCCTCTTTTGTATAAAAGGGTAGTCTTTTTGTAAATCCCAACTTTTGTGAAGTTCAATTGCGGGATAGAAATGTAATAGCTTTTGGCTATGAAAAACAAATTGTAAATAGTTTCAAACTATGAACAAGCATATGAATATAATAAAGTTTTCATTTAATATGCTTTGCTATGGTGTGAGTTGTTATGAGACGAATAATAATGAAGTAAGTAAATAGATAATAATGAAATTATATTTAATCGGAAAATGCCGCCAAGGAGAAGACAACGTAATCAAGAAGCGGAATCACGTAATGAAAATCAAGGGGGACAAAACAACCCTATGCAAGAGTTCGTTAATTTATTAATAGCTGCATTTAACTAAACCAGGGGTAGAATACCCGCTGAACCTAGGTTAACTAGAATGACTACCTTTAAAAAATTTAAAAGTGTAGGTCCCGCGGAGTTCAAAGGAACGACGGACCCATTAGAAGCCCTGACATGGATAAAGGAAATAGAGAAGGCATTTGTTATTACAAACGTAGGTGAGGTGAAAAAAACTTCTTTTGCAACTTACATGATGAAAGGGGAAACCAACTTTCTGTTGAAGGCTCACCAGGGTGGGGCTAGAACAGATGCGATAACGTGGGAACAATTCAAGAAGGTTTTCTTCGAGAATTATTTCCCTACAAGTATGCAGGGGAGGAAGGAGATTAATTTCTTAGAACTTAAGCAAAGGGCCATGATGGTTCCCCAGTACGTGGCTATATTCAATGAATTGACAAGGTTTGCTCCACGTTAAGTTGACACTGAGAAGAGGAAGGCTCGTAGCTTTGAGCAGGGCCTGAAACTCTGGCTCTATAGTAGGATTTCTGTATTCTAGATTGTTTCCTATAGAACCATTCTGGGGAAGGTGATTATAGCCGAGGGTGTTAGTGAGGCATTGACTTAATACCACAAAGAGAGAAAGAATAAGAGCAAGGAAGAGGGAGGAACCAAGGTAGAGAATGCCAGTGGCAGTATGACAAAAAGAAAGAATGTTAATTCTGGGAATACTGAAATGGGACAAGGGGATCCTAAGCGTAAGATCGAAGCGTGTAAGACATATGGAAAGACTTATCTAGGAGTCTATCTGAAAGGGATTATAAGTACCTTTAAACATTATGGTAAAGGAGGAGGGAATAACTTTCGTTGATTATATCCGTGGAAATGGTTTCACGGATAATAATGGTAAGCAAGTGTCAATAAATAAATATCGATAATGTTGAGAGAATTTGAAGTAATTCCTAGTATGAATGGGTTGATTAATCATAGAACTTTAATAAATTGTTACAATAAAAGTATGAATCTTCAATTTTCTAAGTAACCCAATGTAGTATTTTACGGTAATAAAACACCGAGATGCTCTTGTTGTCTGACTATGACGCTACTTAGGAGGATGTTAAGAAAGGGAATGAGTCATTAAATTTATGTATCGACTACCGTGAGTGGACTAAATTAGTGATTAAGAATAAATACCCATGGACCAGGATCGATGATTTATTTGATCAGTTGAAAACGGCGAAGAATTTTTCTAAGATAGATTTGTGTATGGGGTATAATCGATAAAACGTAAGGAAGGATGAGGTACCTAAGACGACATTCAGAAATCATTATAGTTATGATGAGTTTTTGGTTATGTCGTTTGGGTTAACTAATGTGCGGAGGTTAAACTTTCCGTAAGGGGTGCGAGCAAGTCGGTGGCAAATTGATAGGTACTCTTGTGAGGTGCTATGGTAGAAAGTACCATTAGCGTCACAGAGTGTTCAAATATTATTTGGACGAGGGTGTCGTAATGATCATCGGTGATATTCTAGTCTATTTTAAGACTTCAGAAAATCACGATGAACATTTGAAGATAGTGAGTGAAACACTATGGAGAGAGAAGTTGGAAACAGAATTCACTACGTGTGAATTGTAGCTTGAGAGATAGACAGATTTGTTATTGAGAAGTATGCTGAGAATGAGAAGGGAGAAAATAGTTTTCAGGAGCTAAAAGGAAGGTTAAGTGAGGCATCTCTATTATCTTTATCAGGTGATACGGGGGATTTTTTTAGTGTATCTCGATGTTTCAAATAGATAACGGGGTTGCGTGCTCATGTAGCATTGCAAGGTCATTATGTATGCATCACGCCAGTTAAAGAATTATAAGGAGGCCTATCCTACTTATGATCTAGAATTTGCAGTTGCAGTTTTTGAATTTAAAAATTGGAAGATAGTATTTATACGGGGAGAAGTGTGAGATATACATGAACTCTAAGAGTTTGAAATATATCTCCACACAGATGAAGTTCGATATGAAGTAGAGAATGTGATTAGAATGGATAAGAGGTTACGATTGTGATAGGTTATATCATACATGGAAGGTAAATGTAAAAGCCGACGCGTTAAGTAGGAAGGGTAGGGAAAAGCTATCGATGTTAATGACTCAGAATGAGTTACTAATAGAGATGGCAAGAACGGAGCTAGAAGTTAAATTACAGAATGAAGTGGTAGAAATGCTATTCACAACGTAGACTCAATCCATGATAATGGAACAAGTTAATTAAATACAACTAGGTAACGAGGAGTGAAAGAGAGTGAAGAAGATGATGCAGGATAAACCAAAGATCATGTATAATCTTATTTTGAACGATGAATTTGAGTTTCAAATAATTTTAAAGTTAAAGGAAAAATTAATTAGAGGAAGCTAGCGTAATATGTTAATAAGTATTTAAACTTCCAACTCAAATTATTGATTGGAAGTGACAAGTAATGAAAAATAAGTTAATACCTTCATTGAAGGTGAAATGAAAGAACTGCAATGTCGAAGGAGCATTATGGGAACTTGAGATTAAAATAAAAGAAAAATTTTCCTCAATGATGTATGTATTATTAGCGAGATTTTGGGGACAGAATCCTTATAAGGGGGGAAGAGTGTAACGCCCCAGAAAAAAATTGGATTTTTAAGAATTAAATTTTTATTTGATTATGTGAATTAAATGAATTTAATTAATTAATTATGGGAGTAAGCTATTTGAATGTCGTTCTATGACCTGGACATATCGGAATGTCATAATATTTTGGCTACGTGGTAGAATTAAAGTGTTTAAATTTCCAAGACGAAAATAAAAGCTTTTAGAGAAATTTTTTGAAAAACATTATTTACGCATTTCTACTCGGGAATTATTTTTGAACTTCCGAGAAATACGTAATGATAGAATATCGAGGTGGGATAGAATATCCAATAATATTTCAGTTGAGGCAAACGTGGTTTTTTGTTTGCGAACTTAAAATCTAACTGTTAGGGAAATTGAGCTCCGAGAAGGAATTTAAATGTGTATAATGAAATAAAGCGAGGATTGTATAATATGTAAGTATTGTACGAGGTAATGAATACGAGTATAATATGAGGTATTAAACAAGTATGTATAAATGATGGAATGTCGTATATTAAATATGTATATGAGTTAGAATACGAGATTAATATGAAGATTATACGTTATAAGACTTTAAGCCAAATGTATTGAATTTGTAGAAATGTGTAGGAGATTGTAATGTCCAATTGGGATAATAGTAAAGCCCAATACAAATTAATGTTAAAGCCCAAATATTTGTAATGTTAAGTCCAATGTAAATTAATAAATAAGCCCAATGTTTGCTTAATTACAAGCCCAATTATAAGATAAATAAATTAAGCTAATTGAATGTAAAGCCCAAAGTAAGAATCCATGGGGAAACCCATGATCATATGGGTGATCTTGGTGGCCAAGAAATAAGTGTGATGAGCAAGTAGTCTTATGGTTTAAGCAAAGGATAAGTTAAGTAACTTAAAGGCTAAGTAAAGTGCTTTTATGTGATTAACGAGTTTACTTAATGGGTAAGTATTGTGATGGCCAAGTAGATTATTTGGTGAGCAAGTAAACTTAGGGTTTAAGTAATGAATAGTATGGTGGTTTAGTAAGGAGGTGGAGTGTGTTATGACCATTATACCCTAACTTACACTTTCCTATAAATAGTAAGCTTGTATTTATTTTTTTGGTTGTTCATTTCATCCAACAAGTTGAGAGCTTATTTGTTAGAGAAAATAAGCTAGAAAAGCTATGAAATTAGTCTTTCATATTTCAAGAAGCAAGAAGGAGATCAAAGATTAACCAAATTATATTCAAGGGTAGACAATCTTAAACCATGATTCTCTTTCTCTTCCATTGTTAGAGAAGTGGGTAGTGATAGAACATGTATGCTAAGGAATGATAAGAATGATTAATTAATGGACTTAAGCCGTATAAGTCATGAATAAGTAATTCAAACTTAATTAAGTGATGAACTCGTGAGGAACTTAGATGAACTTCTCATATGTTTACTTTAATAAGATTGTATGATACTAAGAAGCAAGAATGGTGGTTAAAAGACTTAATCTATAATAAGTCATGAGAAAGGAAGTCATAAGTAGTTTATACTTTTATAAGTTATAAACTCACAAAGAACAAGTAATAACTTATCATGTTTATAAGTTAATGAAGTATGTATGTCAAGATGTTAATATGATAGATTGAATCCATTTGAAATAAAGAACAAGTCTTATGAAATGAAGTTAAGACGAAATTCACGAGTTTGGATGATAATCGTTAAATTTGTAAAATTCTTGGAATTGAAGTCAAATTTTTATATTGAGCATAGAAACATTGGTTTTCAATAGAAACAAGTCTTATTTGGCATTATAGAGTTGCGGACTCGAGAATGACGGAATTCCGACTTAGAACGAAGAAACGAGCATTGAACATTCACGAACGTTTATCGTTTTCGTTAAAATGAACTAAAAGGTGAATTTTGAGTTAATGAATTCAAAATTATTAAATTCTTACATTAACACGTAGAGTATGTAATTTGTGAGCTAATGGCTTTTGAACGAGCCAAATCGAACTTATAACATAGAAGTTATGAGCCCAAGAATCTAACTCAAGAAATTGTTTGTCAAAAATTTTCTGGTGCTGAGGACTGGGCACTAAAGAGTCGCGCTGCAGCATCGAGGCAAAGGGAGTGGACACTACAGAGTTGCACTGCAGTTCCACTCAAAGGCATAATGCTCGTGCTGCAGCGCCATACACAGTAGAGCCGGGTACTGGAAAGTGGCGTTGCATCGCCACTTATAAAAAGGGATGTCGCGCCGCGGCACCGATAGTGGATTTTTGTTGACCAATTTGTTTGTGAACCCAATGTGTTGCAAGACAAGTATGGGTCATATAATTGGTTAATGAACATAATAAGACCTTTCTTAAATTACTTTTATAGTGATGAATTTAGGAATTTAATGTTATTTAATGAATAATTAAACGAAGAACGTTGTGAAATGTATTCAATAATGATGATGATTATAACGTTGAGAGTTATAACTTAAAGTTGTTAAATATTACGTGAACGTGAATGATGTGAAATAAATGTACTTAACGATTGAGTTTGATTAATAACGTAATAATGTTAGTAAGCCGTGAGGAAGGATGATTAACTCGAAACGAGTTCTATTAATGAAGTAAATCCACGTAAGATATAGAAGAGAAAAAAGTTGGTAGGAATGATGTAAAAGATAATGGCAAGCCGGAACCAATAATAATAAATCTAATACATGATTAGATTGAGAAGAAGGGTAAGATTTATTAGTAACCATGTATGCTCATTCATGACCTAATATGGTATGTTTTATGGTTATGTGTTGTAGAGACCGTAAAGACTGAAAGGAAAAGTAATTTTACTCTAGCAAACGCTGAAGGCAAGTTTTTCTTAAAATTCTTGTCTAACCTTCGTGTTAGCCAAGTTTTCTGTGATTCATGTTATGAGAATGCATGAAATATTTTACTAAAGGGTCAATGCTAGTTTTACCTTGGTTACACTAATATTGAAGAATTGATTAATTTATTTACAAGTCTTTCAATATAGAATTGCTAACGCTATCCTACGCCAATTGTTTGGTACGGATTCAAGGTAAGCCTGAGTATGAATAAAAAATGTATTTTTCATCAATTATTCGATGGGCACGTGAGGTTACCAAAACTTAAACGTGCATACGTTCAAATGATGTAGTGTTGATCAATATAGAGTACTATGGGCTGATCACCCAGAAGTGCTCGTAAGATATGTTGGACTTACGGACTTAGTGTTGGGTTGTCCTTTTCAAAGAAATTATGAAATGCTCATGGTCTTGGACCAAAATTAACGTTTTACTGAATATTGTTGTCGTAAAATGTTTTGAATGAAAAGAAGTGCTATTTTGAATTATCGATAGTACTTCGTAACTATTTTTCAGTTATTGAAGATATACGATTCTTATGTTTCAAACATGTTGTTTAAAAGAAATTATTGTACTTGTTGAGCTTGTTATTCTCACTCTTTCTTGAAGCATATGTATGCAGCTAAGACCGAACAAATCGAGGGAACTGACAAGGAAAAAGTCAAGACGAAAATGAACAATTAGTTTACCTTGTAATAAACTAGTAAGTTGTATTTATTATAATATGATGAACAAATAATGTAATGGTTATAGAACCTGGGAACGAGATGTAATATTATTAATGTAATAAGAATATCGTTGATACACATATTTTGATGTTGTTTCAATAGAATGAATGTACAGTTATGAGTACCTTGTAGTACAATCTGTTGGGTTGGGAGATACCTAGATTTGGGGGTGTCACAGGTTCCTTTCTTATTTCTCGCGCTGCAACGCCACACTCCCGTAGCTTCTTCCCCAGTCTAGCAATGCAGTGCCACTTCCTAAGGCATAATTGGCGTTGCGACGCCAGTTTTAAAACTTAAAAAATAATTCGAAGTGTTGAATATGTTTGAGACGCTTACTTCATAATCTCATAACTTCTTCGTTATAACTCAGAACGAGGTATTTCCAAAGCCATGTTCTTAATCTCATTACATACTTTAATTTCTCTTGGATAGAATTTCATTCTGAATCTATTAACACGCCATTCAGTTGGCTTAAATTTCATCATTCATTTGTTCGTTAGTTTGTAATTTTATAATCCGAACTTGGAATTCATTTGTTCTTGAGTCCACGACTCACGTTTTCTACATTCTCTTACATTTTTATGAAACCCTACACATTCAGGTTCATTTACATACTTTCTACTTCTCGTTCATCTTTTACACAATTTTTGCCATAACTTCGTTATAGTTATGCGTAATCCGCTCTTCATAAACATTTCTATCGTTCCTAACCAAATAATAAGCATCCAACTTATACGTGATGGTTTTAAACTTATCCATCAACAACAAGTTCTAACTACGATGGTTTTAAATTTGTCCATCAACAACGTTCTTTGTGTTCTTCGCGTGTTCGTTGCGTTCTTCATTCGTTCTTCATTTTTAATAGATACTTTGATTATGATTTAACATTTTCTTGGAATTTGGTGTTATAAAACACCATTACTCACTTATTTCACTGAATCTTTTATATAATTCATTTGGATCATTCAAATTCATTATGAATTTCATACTTTCTTAAGAAATTTATAAGCTAAACTTCTAATTCTTATTCTTTATTCTTCTTCCTCTAGACAAAGACGGTGATTTACTAGCTTTTCTATTTCTCGATCTTTTTTTATCCGAGCATCCATGTTCTTTCTCTTCCTTCTTCTTCTTCTCCAAGCCCTCAAGCTTTCTCTCTCTCTCTCTCTCTCTCAAAGTGTTGGTTGATTTCAAAGAAATCAACTAACACTTATCTTTTATAGATTTTCAAGGCTAGGGGAAAAATAGTCATTTCACCACTAAAGTTAAAATTCCCACCTCCTTACTATTCTTGAATCTTCTCTTAGAAGCTTTGTGGTTACGTCTTTCGGGATTCGTCCGACAGTTCAAAAAACTGCGAATCTCAGAATCCAAATATTTTTGTATATTTCGCCTTTCTTTTATAGATTAACTTTTACGCATTCTTCGAATATTTGAAAAATTGAAAAAACACTGTTTGATGATAAGCATTTTCCTTCACGTTTTCCCCTAACGTAGCTAAACAAATGAAAAGTACATTACAATACTTTTCGTCATTTTTATTTCGTCCGATTTCTTTACGTTTTTTGAGGAAAACATTTATCTGCTAACTTAACTTTTCACAACATTTTATCAACAAATCTTTCGACAGAATGTCATTTTGACATACCGAACTCTCGGAAAGACTTAGGTTATTCAAACCCTAACCGTTGGGGTTTAGTTGGGTGAATAGTGCCTATTTCGTCTTTTTCCTTAGAAATATTTTATTCCCCGAATTTTTTTTTATTTTCATCTTGAAAATTCTTACTCGTTTAGCCTAGCTCGTAGCTAGAATCCTCCCGTATTATAATTATCCTAGGTTTTAAAACAATTGTTAAACATATAGCACATAATATTATTAATAAAAATTCATTTTATTAATAACTAATTCTTTAAACTTAAATTGGATAATCCGGTTCTCTGGATTGTCACACTTCCCCCCTTATAAAAATTCCATCCTCAGAATTTCTTAAAACCACACCTCTACCCGGGTGATCACATTCACCTCTTCTTCATAGAATTTTTCCTCGAAATTTTTAGCTTACTATTCTTTTAACTTCTCTTCGAAGAAGTTCTTATCTTTCAAACATTCCCTAATCTTCATAACTTAAAAATTATGAAGTAGAACGAATAAATAGGAATAAAAAGATTCCTTTTAAAACGTTTAACACTATTGTTGAGGGGTCAAATCGACCATGAACTCTTACTAGGTTTAACAACATTTCACCGTAAACTACCTCTTCCATACGTAGGCGATCAACCTATCGTATAACCTTATTTCGAGATATGTTCACCTCAGACTTAGTCATCTCATTCCGCACCAAAGTAATTTGGTTTGTCACAACTTCTCAAAGAAAGCTCGATTTTCGTATAACTTACATACCATTTGTCTAGCCAAATCAAATAGCTTAGACCATACCAATAAATTGGACATAAACTTGAAACATTTGTCTAGTCAAATCAATTGACATTGACTACTCTTTAAATTCTTTTAATCTTAAATTCAAAACGTTTTATGACGTTATGATATTTTACTGTTTCACATCACGTTAAGGACTTCGTCAGTTTATGACTTTGTTATTATATGTCATACCTGTCAAACAGTGACAATGTCATGGGCTGCATGTTGAGACAAAAAGACGATAGAGGCCAAGAAAGAGCTATCTATTACCTCAACAAAAGATTCAGCATCAGTGATTACAAGTATACCTTGATTGAGCAGACTTGTTGTGCATTAGCATGGACTTCCATGATATTACAACATTATCTCCATGGTCACACAACCCATCTCATATCCCACATGGATACTCTTAACTACGTATTCAGTAAACCTATGTTGAATTATCGACTGTCCAAATGGCAGTTGATCCTCCAACAGTTCGACATCATCTACGTGACCCAAAAGTCTATCTAAGGTCAAGGAATTACGGATCAATTGGCCACATTACCATTCGAGGATTTCAAACCCTTGGAAACATATTTCCCTGATGAAGGGGTAATGATAATTCAGCAACACCATCAGGACAATACATCCCAATCATGAAGAATGTATTTTGATAGAACTGGAAACATTGAAGGTGTCGGAGCTGGAGCAGTTTTGGTATCTATTTTGGGAGATCAGTATCCCGTTGCCATGAAATTGCAGTTTGTCAACACCAATAACACAACTTAGTATGAAGGTTGTATAATGGGGTTGAATCTAGCCCAATCCAGGGGTGTCAAACGCTTTATTGTCATTGGAGATTCTGAATTGGTAATTAAACAAATCAGTGGGATCTATCACACCAAGGAATTATATTTTCTACCTTACCATCGATAAGTTATCCAGATGGCTTCGGAGTTTGAAGAAATATCCTTCCTTCACATTCCTCCAAATAGGAATGACTTTGCTGATGCACTAGCAACTTTGGCCTCATTGATCAACATACCTGAAAGGAGAAACATTCAAAATATCACCATTACCCGCTAAAAGGCCATAGCCAATGGGAATTACATCAGAGAACTATCGAATGAGTTGGCTCATATCCAACACCATTGCTATCAGTCTATCAGGGAGTATCTGCGAGACAGATCTACGCCCATTGGGGCCGTGAAATTCTATCTGAGCAGAGACATACTCTACAAAAGAGATGCAGGACTAGGCCTTCGAAGATGCCTAGACAAAGACCAATTTCAAAGGCTCGTGGTGGAGTATGTGGCCCACACATATGTTGCCTCCTTTTTAGTTTACCAAAAAGGACTCTAACTCATGCAAGTATACATGGGTCAACAAGTAATACAGAGTAAGAAAAATATCGATCCACAGAGAAAGGTGTTAAATCTAATTTATCATGCAACAACTTAATCAATTTTTTTTTATGTTGAAACGATCAACTCATAATTAAATTTAATTCTAAAATGATTCATAAAATAAAATTTATAATTACTAAAGTGATGTAATTAAATTGGAGAAGAATGGGATTCTAATTTCATTTAATATTTCATCTAAACAGCAACCCCCATGTAATGTTTAATTATTTATCATGGAAAACTAGTCAAGAGCACAAAAGTGAAACATAACCATTTTTAATGAACTATGACTAATTCATATAACCTCCACATTCTATAGAAATCATGTAAGCATCACAATTACCAAAATCACTATATTTCTATGTGAGTTTAAAGTAAATATGATTTAAATCCAAGCTCTTTTAATGACTACACATGGTGAAATGGTATATGCCTATCCGGTTCACGAATCACAAAGCCTAACATCCATAAGCTGAATGAACATATGTCATTATGATCTAATCCATACTTTTATTTCATTTTTTAAATCCATACAAGCATGTAGTGTGAATGGTGATCAAACTTTCATTCTTTAAGCACAACCATAATGGGCAATCCAATGATAAATATACAACAATACAATCAAATATACATATTTAAACTATGCATCAAAATCCATTAGAATCCCATAATGGAGTTTAGTTCATTTATGAACCAAAAGCTATTATGGGATTAAAGCAAACCATTAAAATATAAATGCAAACAAAAAGTTATGAAGAAATGAGATAATCAAATCTGCAATCCTGCTACAAGTTCTATTTCCAGGCTTGTCCAATTCACCAACAATCTCCATAAATGAATACTAGATTTTATTTAGTAATCTAGAATAAGAGAAGAGCAAAATGTAGTAATCAAATGCTCAAAATCCTCTCTAGAAAAGCTAAAAACTAAGAACCCTAATGATATTATAAAAACTGATAAAAAAACTACTGAAAAACCATGTCTGGTGCCAATCATATCGTCTTAGTTGAGCAAAACACGCTCAAATTCAAATTACAAAAATTCAGCAAAAATAAACTGAAGAAGACTCGCGTAGTCGCTCAATGGTGTAAAGGGAATCGGGTACGGGCACGCTATAAGCATGTCTGTTCAGTGTATGGCGCGGGCGCGCCCTAATCCTTCGTTGTTGATGCGCGGTCGCACGGCTACCTAATCTGCCTCTGTTTTGCCTTAGGCGCGGGCGCGCCATGTTTAGTCTTTGAGGTAGCGCGGTCGCGTTGCTGCTGAAATGTGTCTTCTACTATCTTTTTGTTTGTTATTGCTGCTTTTTGCTGATACTAGCTTGCTTCTTCATTTCCTCACTTCTGCACTTCACCATTTCATTGATCTCCTTCTCATTTGCTCACATCCACCTTGCCATACTTTTGCTAGCTTCATGCCATCCATGCCAATCCATGTTATTCCATGCCTTATGTTGCTAAAAGGGGTTCCAACTATATTTACTGCAAAATAAACATAAAATGCAAATAAAACTACTTAAGTTGAGCATAATTCTCGTCAGTTAGTAACCAATAGGTAGGTATAAAACCTACTTATCAAATACCCCAAACATGAATTATTGCTTGCCCTCAAGCAATGCACACAAAAATAAACAATATAATGCAACTACATGCTTTGCAAACTATACTATGATGCAAGTGAGTCCCAAGTTTTCCAGCCAAATTGAAATTCAAATCAAGTATGCCTCAAAGAATTATCTGAATTCAAAAATAAAGTTTTAACCCGAACTACAGACATAATATCATACAATCAAATAATCCATACTCACTATAAAGATGCTCTGTGTGTGTTGTGTTCATAAATAAACTTGACCAAGGCAAAGACTACACATGTTATACTGTTAAGGATAAAAATTGAAGTTTAAATCAAGAATTACATATACTAATGAGACATTACTACTCCAACACATCAATACAATCTAAGGTTCAACAATGGGTTTAATTTGCTTTATTTTTACTCACGGGGGCGATTCTCGTACTTTCCCACGGTGTATATTGTTTTTTTAGTGAGTGTGTTTTACGCTCCATCCCGCCCAAACACAAGCTTCATTAATTCAACTTGGGAAGGTTTCAATAATACTTTTCTCTCTTTTTTTTCTTTTTTTATATATAGTAAGCATACCCATGTGTTCTGAAAGTTTTATTATCAGTGTTTTCACAGCCTAAGTCCACTTTGTACACAATTCTATTTTTAAAAGCAACATTTTCTACTAAGCAGGTAGAACATGTTATTCTTATACCAACAAGCATATATGAACAACTACGTGCTAACCGAAAGCATTTAAACAAAAAGCATGGCTCACATCATGTAAAACATTATAACTAAGCTCATGTTATCCACTAAATTCGAAATCCATCAAATTCATATTCATCATTGGCTAAATTAAACTTCTATAAAGCTAAATATTTGGGATATGCAATTAACCACATAATTGAAACATATAATAAACACTAACATGCAAAAATAAATCTGCAATTATTAAATAAACACATTTTAAACAAATAAACATGCAAAAATTAAACTAAACATGCAAAAATGTGCAAATTAACTACATGCAACTACACTACTCTACTAAACACCAAATACCCCCAAACTTAAAATATTCTTTATCACAATAAATGAAGGTAAAGGGTTTAATGGAACTCCCCTAGTTATTAGTTATACGACCCTCCTCGGGTGGTGAATCTGGCGGTGGAAATGGCACGACTATCCCAAATTGTGGCCACTCAAGCAAGGTTCTTTGCTACGTGAAAGCCTCGGCTAGTGACCTTGTCAAACTATTGGTAAATGCTAAGAAGTTATCATACATTGCATCAGCCTTTCACTCCAACCTTCAGAGACGACGATCATCTTTTGCAATAGTAGCCTGAATTGAAGTGCCTGCTTCAGTTGTTCGTGAGGGCTACGGTGATGGAATAGATGATGCGGGAGGAAAGATGAAACCCTTACCCCTCAGGTGAGGGATACCTCCTACCCAATCCTCAAACTTTGCTATTGTGGCGTGAGTGATATCCTGACTTGGGTATTGTAACTATTCATTAGCCCACATGACTCCTGCTCGAGCACATAATTGAGCAACAATTGAAGCATGTGGTATACTGTCTGTAGTTCTCCCCCGCATGTAACATAACATGTTCTGGTTAAGTAGATGACCAACATCAATGTATTTTCGTATAATTATACCCCACAAAATAATTGCCCGTTTAGTTGTAATTTCATGCTGATGGGATAATGGCATAAGTTTTGCACAGACAAAAAGATTCCAAGCCTTAGCATAACGGTTGAGGGTTGAAGCCTAAAAAGTCCTAGGCTGATTAGTGCTTGGCTTGTAAATCCACTGTGTACCCATTATGTATAAGTCAGTGATCACCCTGTCAAGGTCAGCCTCAAATCTTGCAGCCTCAACCCAATTTGCTCGTCCAGTTGGAGGGTCGGGTAAATTGAACATGCCGCAAATTGCATGTGGCCGATAGTCTACTTGCACACCTCTGACAAAGGAAAACCCACTCATGGTCTCCTTTGTATTCGTATAAAATTCACGTATAATGCCCATGGGTGCAGGCATAGGTGTAGAACAGACTCCATGTCAACATCTTTCTCTGATCATTTCTTTTAATTGCCCATTTTGTGCCTTAAGCTTGAAACCACGCTCCCTCATAAATGTCTTAGCCACTATTCGGTAGTATTCTATATGGGCCTCAAGGCTAACGAACTTGGAGAAATCAACAATGTCCTCACTCTGGCTGCTTGAGGACGAGGATTTTGGAGTGCGAGAATGTGCTCGTTTTGGCCCCATTGTACTTGATGAATAAGAGAAACCTTATTTGATTAGAAGAATTTGACTGATAACTATACGCTCTGTATATATCTCCACTAAACATGGTGTACTGACAACCTTGGGTAAACCCTAACTCTATCTTTATAATTAAATGGAGAATCTTTTGAAGAGTTTGAACATGAATAAGAGAACTAAATGCATATAGTACGTAGTGGGGTGAGGAGTTAGGAATTTGAAATTGGAACAATTTTGAGAAGTGCAAAGATGTGCGTCAATTTTGTAGTGAGAGATGGGGAGACGCACATTTGCAAAGTAACTGATATCAGAAGTTGGAATAAGACACGTCTTTAAAAATATAAAAAAAATTTGGCTCTGGTCTTGGGCGCGGCCGTGCGATGTTTGAACTGGCTAATGGCACGGGTGCGCTATTACCAAGGCGCGGGCGTGCGATATTAAAACTTGTAAAGAGCGTGGGTGCTTTGTTGACTATGTTGCACAAAGATACGGTGCGGGCGCATTATTTTTGAACTACTTATTGCGCGGTCACGTGGCCCTATATCCTGACAATACTGAACTGCATCTTTAAAGTTGTAATCAGTAATTACTGATGTTCTTCAAATCACCTGCACATACAGCAATTACTAGTATGAGATATAAAAAATCTTTAAGATCAAAACATGAACTAATTATTATGCATGAATGAATATCCCAAAATAATGCTCTATATGTTACTCCTAATCATTATAATATGCACATTCAGCTCCAACAAAACTTATACCAACACTTGTTATGCTATAAAAAACTAAACATGAAAATGAGAAGTAAACATGATTCAAACATAAATAAACAAGAGGTAATGATAGAAATAATGGGGTGCCTCCCATTGAGCGCTAAGTTATAGTCAATTAGCTTGACTATTTCTGATTCAATCATGTAGAAGAAAGAATAGAGGTGACCTTCTGTCTATCAATCTAACCACCATAGTAGCGCTTAAGCCACTGTCTATTCACTTTGAATGGCTTGTCTGGGAATTTGTCGAATACCTCAACCGCACCATGTGGATAAACTATCTTCATAGTAAATGGCCCTGACCATCTTCATTTGAGCTTCCCAGGAAATAGTTTAAGTCTGGAATTAAATAATAAAACTCTTTATCCGGGCTTAAACACTCTCTCCAAAATCTTGTGATCATGCCATCTCTTCACCTTTTCTATGTACAGCTTTGATTTTTCATAAGCTTGCAATCTGAATTCATCCAACTCATTGAGTTAGAGTAGGCATTTTTCACCTACAGCCTTCAAGTCAAAGTTGAGCTTCCTAATTTCCCAATACGCCTTATGTTCAAGTTACATGGGAAGGTGACAAGTCTTTCCATAAACCAGTTGAAATGGTGACATTCCCAATGGTGTCTTATAGGCAGTCTTGTAAGCCCATACAGCATCATCAAGTTTCAATGACCAGTCTTTTCTTGTGGGGTTCATAATTTTCTCCAAAATTCTCTTTACTTCACGATTCAAAACCTATGCTTGGCCATTGGTTTGAGGATGGTAAGTTGTAGGAATGCGATGATTTACCCCATACTTAGCCAACAGAGTTGTGAACTGACGATTACAGAAATGACTGCCTTCATCACTAATAAAGGTCCTTGGAGTCCCAAACCTTGTAAAAATATTTCTTTATAAAAATCGTAGGACCACTTTGGCATCATTAGTTGGAAGAGTTGCCACTTCTACCCATTTAGAAACATAATCAACTACCAATAAGATGTATAAATTCCCACATGAAGAAATTTAAGGACCCATAAAGTCTATTCCCTACACACCAAATATTTCATCCTCAAGGATTGTGTTCATAGGCATCTCATTTCTCTTCAATATATTCCCAACTCTTTGACATTTGTCACATCTCTTGACAAAACTGAAAGCATCTTTAAAAATATTCGGCCAATAAAATCCTACTTGCAACACTCTAGCCGTTGTCCTTTCTCCACCGTAGTGATCTCCATACAATGAAGCGTGGCAATCCTGCAAAATCACCTCTGTCTCGATATATGGGATACATCTTCTTATCATATAATCAGCACATTGTTTCAAAAAATATGGTTTACGCCATATAAACAACTTCACATCATGCAAAAATTTCTTCTTTTGATGCCCAATCAAGTCTGCAGGAATGATCTTGCTCACTAAGTAGTTAGCATAGTCCGCGAACCATGCCACTTCCCATTTCACCACAAATAATTGTTCATCTGGGAATGACTCATTAACCACAACCTTATCAGTTCCATCTCTTACATGATTTTCTAGTCTAGATAATTGGTCCGCCACTTGATTCTCAGTACCTTTCATGTCCTTGATCTCCAAATAAAATTCTTGCAACATAAGTATCCGCCAGATTAATCGAGACTTTGCATCTTTCTTTGATACCAAGTATCGAATTTCTACAAAATCTATGTACAATATCACCCTAGTCCCAATCATATATGCTCAAAACTTATCAAAAGCATACACAACTGCAAACAGTTCCTTCTCTGTGGTGGTGTAGTTCAACTGAGCATCAGTAAGGGTCTTACTTTCATAGTATATCACATGAAAGATCTTGTCCCTTTGTTGGCCCAAAATAGTCCCCACAACATAATCACTAGCATCACACATCAACTCAAATGGTAGGTCCCAATCTGGTGTTGTGATCACTGGTGCTGTAGTTAACTTCCTCTTTAAATGCTCAAATGCAGACAAACAATCTTCATCGAACTTGAACTGTGCATCTTTCTCCAATAAGCTGTATAGTGGATTTGTGATCTTGGAGAAGTACTTAATAAACCTCCTATAGAAGCCTGCATGCCCTAAAAAACTTAGAACACCTTTTACAGAAGTTGGAGGCAAATTTTCAATAGTCTCTAGCTTGGCCATGTCCACCTCTAATCCTTTCTTCGATACCTTATTACCCAATATTATTCCTTCTTGTACCATAAAATGACACTTTTCCCAATTCAAAACCAAATTCGTCTCAACACATCTTCTCAATACCATCACTAGATTTTCAAGGCACAAATCAAAAGAATAACGAAATACCGAGAAGTTATACATAAACACCTCCACATTGTGCTCCACCAAATCTGAAAAAATTGCCATCATACATCTCTGAAAAGTAGTTGGGCCATTGCACAACCCGAAAGATATCCTTCTGAAAGCAAATGTTCCATATGGACATGTGAAAGTTATCTTTTCTTGGTCTTCTAGAGCTATCACAATCTAATTGTAGCCCAAATACCCATCTAGAAGGTAATAAAATTCATGACCTGCTAGTCTGTCTAACATCTAATCAATAAACGGCAGTAGGAAGTGATCCTTTCTTGTAGTTTTGTTAAGTCTGCGAAAGTCCATGTAGACTCTCCACCCCGTCATTATCCTCGTCAGTATCAATTCATTGTTCTCATTGGAGACCACAGTCATTCCCCCTTTCTTTGGCACACACTATACTGGGCTCACCCACAAGCTATTTGGGATCGGATATATAATTCCTGCATTTAGCCATTTCTGAACTTCCTTCTTTACCACTTCCTTCATAATTGGATTAAGTCTCCATTGTTGTTCCACTGAAGGCTTACTCTCATCTTCCAGTAGGATCATGTGCATGCAGAATGATGGATTGATACCCTTGATATCTGTTATGGTCCATCCAATGGCTGCTTTGAACTCTCTTAATACTCTTAGCAGCTTTTCTTCCTGGACAGATGTTAGTGCAGAAGAAATAATCACATGTAATTTGGAATTATCATTTAAAAATGCATACCTCAAATGGTCTGAAAGTGGTTTCAACTCAGGTTCTGGAGGCATCTCAAGAGATGGCTTGAGTTTTACTAATAACTCTCTAGTAATCTTTAATGGCTCAACAGGAGTCTTGAATTTTTAGAACTATGGAGTTGTGTCAAGTATTTGAACAATTTCTTCAATCTCACCAACTTCAATCTCTGAACTTCCCACAATAGCACTCTTCAAACGTTCATGTTCCACCAAATTTTCTACTTCATCATTCAACATCTTTTCCACCAAATCAAATCAATCCTGAAGCATTCCTCTTCATCTGTTGCAAATTTTATTACCTTGAATATATTGAAGGTGACTTCTCGATCATGAACCCTAATTGTCAATTCTCCTTTCTGAACATCTATCAAGGTCCTTCCTATGGCTAGGAATGGTCTTCCATTAATGATCAGTATACTTCTATCTTCTTCATAGTCCAATATGATTAAATCTGTCTTGAAGATAAATTTATCCACTCTAACCACTACATCTTCCATAATACCTCGTGGATAGGTAATAGACCTGTCAGCAAGCTGTAATGAAATATTTGTCGTCCTTGGAGTCGGCAGTCCCAACTGATTGAACACTGACAATGACATCAAATTGATGCTTGCCCCTCGATCACATAAGCAATTACTGAAACTCATCTTTCTGATTGAACAAGGTATCATTAAGCTGCCTATGTCCTTCAGCTTCAGAGGTAGTTCACGTTGAAGCACTGCGCTACGTTCTTCAGTCAAGGCTATTGTCTCAAAGTCTTCTAGCCTTTTCTTCCTTGACAAGATACCCTTCATAAACTGTTCATAACTAGGCATCTATTCTAATGCCTCAGCGAAAGGTATATTAATCTGAAACTTCTTGAACAACTCCAAAAATTTGTTGAATTGCGTGTCTTCCCTTTGTTTCTGTAGTGTCTGTGGATAAGGAACAGGGGGATGAATAACTGGTTTCTTGATGACAGATTCCTCAGGTGCCTCTTTGTTGTTTTTCTCCATCTCCCTCTACTCAGAACCTTCTTTACATAAAACATCTTCAGTAGATGGAACTACCTAATCTCCCTAATACACAGGAATACATTGATGACCATCTATGGGGCGGTTAAACCATACATCATTGGCTTAGACCAGAAGAATGGAACTACCTGGTCTCCTCGCACAAATGAGAGAAAAATTGGTGACCATCTAAGCTGCGGTTGAATCCTTAAAGAGAAACACCAATCCATAAGAGACGGAACTACCTGGTCTCCACCATACAAGGGAGTACCGATGACCATTTGTGGTGCAGTTAACCTCAAAGAGGAAAGAAAAAATCCTCTCCGTATCCACATTCAGAAACTAGTCCCAAGACATCGAAGGGTAGGGGATAAAAAGATCAACGATTTATTCTAAAATATCCTGAGACATCTCAATGTCCATCCATTAAGGAGGAGTTCAAAATACATCTAGATCACAAGCCCTGGAGAACAGGCAAATATCAAGCAAGTAACAAGGCATAACTAAAAGGGAAGTGAATCAAAACATATTTCCTTTCCATATAATATTGTTTGATACATACAATATGTCTTATACATGACAAAAAGGGTTAACCTAGTCTATGCAGGAAAATCAAAGCTAATCTACAAACCAGTGGATAAGCGAGCCTTCAAGTCTAACATGGCATACCTCTCAGTAGATTTACAGCCCAAGAGATCTACGACCATCTACATGGTGATACCGTGCTCATCAAAAAATGCACTAATCTCTACCATAATTTTAGTAGTGTGAGATCTCAATGCAGTACTATTTGTAGTGGCAGCATCTTGGGTAGCTAGAGCATCATCCCGCTCAATAACAGCTATAACCCTGGATGATCAAGCCTCATCCCGCTCAACAATAGCGGTATACCTGTGAACTAGAGCATCATCTCTCTCAACTAGAGTGGCATTTCTATCAGAAAGAGTCGTCAAAATCAAGGCCCTAGTCTGATCCCTCTCAAACATCATCAGATGTAAACTCTACTCTAACTACTCTATAGAATGTACAGTCACAGTAGCAGTAATACTGGGGGAATCAACCAGAGCTACTGAAGAACCAGTAAATAGCTCATCCTTAATGGGAGAATCAAGGTACTCCATAGGCTCCCCGTTATCAAAATCAATACCTGACTATGAGGATACAACCCTAACTGATGCAATCTCTGCCTCCAACCATGCAGAATACCCTAGAGAACGACCTAGATGGCTAGTCAAAAAGTCAGCCCTCTCACACTGGGTACAACATGTATAAATCCTGAACAAATCCTCTGCTGACACAAGCTAAGATGATAAACGATGACCCAATGCCCCATTAAAGGGATGAATATCCTGAAACTGGTCAAATTGTAACATAATAGCCAGTAGATAATACGTGGTCACACCCCTCAAACCGGCTAGGGGAAGATAGTTCGTGCCAGCTGTATGAGTGATAATGCTATAGAAAGAGCTGAGACCTGAACATGGAAAAATATCATACGGGTCCTCAATCCTTGACAAGAAATCTGACCAAGAAGTTGCATCTATACACTAAATCGGCTGAAAGGACTATGACATGGCTATCCCATGGGAAAAATAGTACCCATGGCGTCTGAAAGGGCCAATCAGTCTCAAGTGTGTCATAAACCACACGTATAGTAAGACAGAACTACCTATAAACATCCGCACAAAATGGGCATGGCAGTACATGGCTGACCTCAAGCTCTCTACCAGAATCATCAGTAAGATAGTATGTCCCTCCCGGAGAGTATGAACTACCATGATCACGTCGATATCTAGGTGGTCCATGTACAATTGCATGTATATATAAGCTATTATACACATCAAGAGCATGTCTATACAAGGCGACATGCCAAGAACCCTCAAAAATGGTGAAGTCCCAAGAGTATCATAGATAGCTGTCCAATTGTGCCAACCCAGAAAATCGAATTGTCCAGAATTTAAGTTTAAAGAGATTGTTATCATAAAAATAAATTTTTATTAATAATATTTTATGCTATTTGTTTATTAATCATTCTAGAACTTAGGATGATTATAAAACGGGAGGATTCTGGCTACGAGCTGGACTTAACGAGTAATAATTTTCAAGACGAAAAAAAACATTTCTGAGAACAAAATATTTCTAAAGAAAAAGACGAAATAGGCACTATTCACCCGACAAAACCCTAACGATTAGGGTTTGAATAAGCTAAACCTTTTCGAGAGTTTGGTATGTCAAAATGACATTCTGCGGAAAGATTTGATATCATGAAAAGTTAAGTAAGTTGACAAAAGTTTTTCTCAAAAAACGTGCAGAAATCAGACGAAATAAAAATGACGAAAAGTACTGTTATGTACTTTTCATTCATTTAACTACGTTAGGGGAAAACGTAAAGGAAAATGCTTAACGTCAAAAATTATTTTTTCAATTTTTTAGAAATCTAAAGAATGCGTAAAAGTTAAGCTGTAAAGGAAAGACTAAATATCCAAAAATATTTGGATTTCGAGAATCGCAGTTTTTCAAACTATCGAACGAATTCCGCAAGATGGAAGCACGAAGCTTCCAAGAGAATCTTTGTGAATAGTAAGGGGGTTTGAATAGTAAGGAGGTGTTAATAGTAACTTTGCGGGCGTAATGACTATTTTTCCCCTAGCATTGGTTTTCTATATAAGAGAAGCTTAAGCTCATTTGCTGGTTAATGAAAAATTAACCAACACTTGAGAGACGGCGAGAAGTCGGATGAGGAAGAAAAGCTAACCCGAGTGAAAACTTTGTCCAACGGAGGAAGATTATAGAAGAAAGGTAATCCAAAATCTAATTTAATATAAATTTTCTTTCAGTTTTCTTTATTAAAAACTTAGCTTAATGAAGATAGAAGTAAAAGATGTTAAGAATGATTTCATATGGTTGAAATCATGAGAAAAAAGAAGAAAATAAGAATTAAAAGTTTAGTTTATAAATTTCTTAAGGAAGTATGAATCTCATAATGAATTTGAGCAGTCCGAATGAATCATATGAAAAATTCGATGAAATAAGTAAGGAATAGTGTTTTATAAAACCAAATTTTAAGAAAAAGTGAAATCATAATCAAAGTATGGAATAGAAATGAAGAAGGAATGAAGAACACGAAGAATGTTGTTGATGGGCAAATTTAAAACCATCGTAGTTATAACTTGTTGTTGATGGACAAATTTAAAACCATCACGTATAAGTTAGTTGCTTATTTCTTGGTTAGGAATGGTAGAAACGTTCATGAAGAACGGATTAAACTTAGCTATAATGAAGTTATGGCAAAAATTTAGTAAAAGATAAACGAGAAGTAGAAAGTATGTAAATGAACCCGAAGGTGTAGGGCTTTATAAGAATGTAAGAGAACGTAGAAAACTTGAGTCGTGGACTCAAAAACGAACGAATTCCGAGTTCGGATGACCAAATTACGGACAAACGAACGAAGAACGTTATTAACGTAAAACAAACGAGTAATGAAATTTAAGCAAATCGAATGGTATGTTAACGGATGCAGAATAAATTTTATCAGAGGGAAGTTAAAGTACGTAAGATAAGGAAGTGAATGGCTTTGAAATAACCTCGTTCTAAGTTATAATGAATAAGTTATGGGATTATAAAGTAAGCGTCTCAAACCAGTTCAAGACTTAGAAAAAATTTCAAAATTCTAGGCTTGGCGCCGCAGTGCCAGATAAGCCTTGGGAGGCGGCACCACATCGCCAACCTGGGCATTCAGCTATTGCTTAGTGGTGCTACAGCGTGAGAAGAATGAAGAGGACCAGTGCCATAGCGTCGGTGCAGGGCAAGGCCCAGTTATGAGCTTTTAATTGCTCAACTCCTACGAGAAGTGTAAGGAAAGATAACAAACGTATAGTTCACGTAATGTAGCACTTAAGCAAGTAATTTTAACCTTTAGTAAAGGTTGAATGGAAAGATTGAACGGGATTAAAAGATAAAAAATGTAATCATAAAATACGTAACCGATATCTGGGGACTGTAGTCGCGATAAAATAAACGTGGGGCATTGCTATGATTATGATTCCTTAGACGTTGAGTGACGAGGCTAATGTATAACATTTCGATGTTATGATGTTGTAATTAGAGATAAGTGTAAAGCATATAGACGTTGTGAATGCAACGCTGTTGCGATGAATGATCAGTCTTAGCATACAACGAATCATATGGCTTTGACATTAAGAAAGAGTAATGAACATGGGGTTCATGTAATAGACAACGAATGAGTGCGATTAAAACCTTAGATAAAGGTTGAAAGGGAGATTAAGCGACTAGCAACGTGAATGTAGAATACGTAAACAATTCTCGTGAATCGTATTCGCGTCAGGCGAGTGTTCTAAGTATGCATTGGTTATATGACTTAGACGTTAACAAAGGTAGTAAGTAAGATATGATTTATCAAGAAAGCCGTAATGATATATAGGGATTGGAATAAGCAATTCAGCATAAACTATAAGCTGTAGCTGTGCGTAAGGAAAGTTTCCTAACTTCATTCATATTTTAATAAATGCTAGTTTCTTAAACTTTCTCAGATGTTGAACTTGAGAAGTTTTGTTTATGTGCAAATGTGTGATATTTGTACAAGGTGGTAGAATGTATGAGGCCTTGTGCCACAATTTTAACAATTCGGTATTTCTATTAGATGAACTGTTATGTGATTGAACTATTCATATGAGAATGTTTTGTTTATATATGAATCGTTATTGATTATGTCTGTGCTAATGATTCTAGCCAGATAGGATGTGTATAAAAAAGAGTGGAATAATGAAAGTATTTCAAAGTGAATGTGATTAATGTTTTGAAATGATAGAAATAAAAATTATTCTTATTATTCAAGTTACTTCATAATCTTTGTTCGGTTATTGAAGTCTTAAAAGAATGTTTAAATTCTTGAAGTTGTTTATTCAACTTCTATGACTTACTGAGCAATTGAATGCTCACACTTGCTTTAAATAATAATATTTTTAGCGAACGATGTTAGAAAGAACTTAAGGATCCCATAAAGATAAAGTTGATCGGTATCCAGACGAAGTGCCATTCAGTAGATGAATGAGCATAAAGATCAAGCCAAGACTTGTACTTTAGAATAGTTTAATTGAACTATAGATCAGTTTAATGAACTGTTATGCATCCTTGGTGGCGGATGAAAGTCACTCTTGTAAGATGTAAAGAATAATGTAATTATCATTATTTATAATAAACGAGGTTATAAGGTATTAGAACCTGGGATTTGAGAATGTATGTTGTTATATTTGGCTATATAATGACGTATGTTTGGAAAAAAGTGGGATCGTGATGTACGAAATCTGGGTGTGAAAATAGATCGGATTTCGGGGTGTTATACCAATGACCCAAATTTTTCAATCAAGAAACTCATGGACAATACATCCCTTGAGGAAATCTCACCCAGGGAAACTTTTCACCTTAAGCCTATCAAGGCCATAAACTACCAGCTCATGTCACTGACAGCCATCCGAGCGCAAGGTCTATCCAATGGCAAGTCCGTAATACGCTCATACTCCTCCAATGTAGGAGTCAACTCATGGGTATCAAATCTGAATACCTGCCTATCTGGTACCCAATGCTCCAGCATGCCCTCTATAAAACCTGATAGAACCTGAAATGTAAGGAGGGTCATAGAGTGATGTAACAACTGATCAACCGTCTCCCGATCTAGGGAGGATAAATTTTTAGAACTCAATCTCTAGGAAGATACCACCAACACTAGTGGGGTGTGCTTAATCTGGCTAACAATGGATGACGACATCTG
Source organism: Panax japonicus (assembly GCA_020205505.1). NCBI lineage: Eukaryota > Viridiplantae > Streptophyta > Magnoliopsida > Apiales > Araliaceae > Panax > Panax japonicus. The sequence goes on along the minus strand of CM035098.1, from coordinate 29,842,813 downwards.
TGGAAAAGTGTCATAAGACCATCCAGGGGTCAATGCTAAACTCATCTCTACAAATGCATGTCCATAACATAATCCATGCATGATAAACAATAGATGACAATATGATGTAAGGAATGGAAAATAATATACATACATTCCTAATTATATCATCATCTAAATACATCATCTCTTTATACAACTGAAAAATACAGGGAAATAGGGCACAACCGCCCAATAACTAATAGAGACCTATCAAAAGATATAACGAGAACTGGGGCATAGCTGCCCAATATCTAACAAAGGCCTATCAAAAGATATAGCAAGAAATGCACTAGAAGAAGTTAATAGTGTTGATGTTCACATCATCCAACCTATCCATATGATGTAAATCCTCCTAAGTCACTAAATCTCTAGCAGTAAGGATATGATGATGATACAACGAAGGATTTATCCTGGAAAAACCATCTGAATATGGGCCACCTAAAGGGCCAGCCCTAGAGCTGGAAGGATCAAAAGTATCTGCCTCAGAAGGATCTCTACCCAAATACCGGATAAAGAAATGTGCCTAGTCCAACTGTTGGGTCAAACTATCAAAATGTATCAGATGAGTACACTCTTAGACACATGAAATCCATTCCGTAATCATAACGGAGCTAGTAACCATATTCTCCATAAACTGTGTGGCGCGGGTCTGGGATCCAATGGTGTGAGGGAACCACCAGCGGTAAAAAGCATCCTACGTGAAAGGTCCTTCTGACAAAGTAAAGCCATCAACACCCATCAATGGGACCTTAATGATCGGCTGCGACAAAGGCCAATGACGCCTGACAAGAGGAAAGATCAAAATGAAAATCTCTCATGCAGTGCTCCTAATAACAAGTTCTCCTAAATAGAGCTCCCAAACTCCATCTAAAAAGAGAGAAATCTGACACGTGGACAATACACACACGACACTAGTCGGGAAACCACTCTCGGAGCCAACTGTCAACTGGTCCCCCAGATTCAGACCACACTTGTCTCAAATTTGGTTTTCACGTACTAACTCTCGTAAAAAAAATCCAAATCTCACACAGCAGAATAATAGATTAAATTAAATTGTTATAACATAATTATTCTTATCCCAAGGGCTAGTAACTTAAACATCTCTTACATATCTTAATCATAATTAAACACTGTTTAGGCATAACTAATACATAATACAACACAACTTAAATTAAACATAGCTTAATATAAATAAGCTCTTCTACAACAAAATAATAGTACATTCCTAGTATTATAGAAATAACTACTCCAAAGCCTTCTCTTTACCCTTGTCCTTGCCAGAGGGTTCGCCATGTTCTGCCTGAACTGAAAGTTTTTAGGAAAGTAAGGATGAGCAACAAATTTGCCCAGTAAGTAATATAGCAAAAAGAAAATCAATGTAGTATTAAATTTCTAAAGGGTATATCAATAATGATAGTTCAAGATAGCAAGAAGTATCGATGATTACCAGCAATAGTTACTATGGACAGAAAATATCAATAATATTCAACGATAAATCAATCAAAGATTTCAAAGTAATGAATTCTGAGCAGTCGTTAAGGACTATGAACTTCTCCTAGAATTAACAGTACTAAACTGATAACTCTATAAAAACGAGTACAATAAGTGATCAGCTTAAAGTACCCTATGTCATGCACATCATTTAGCCTTTCTCATGTGCGCACGTCGATTCCCCGATAATATATAATTCTCCTAACAAGAGGGTTGTTCAACTCAGTTATAAGAGTCCGCACCAAGTTAATTTGGTTTTGATAACTTTTGATCAAATACCAATAGTATAGTTGAAGCAATAGCTTAGACAGTTTTCTTTCACATCATATATATGAACAATTTTTATTAGAATCAAGGTTTGTAAACCAATTCATTTCTAGATTATGAAGTATTATACTTTCAAAGTTCTACTTGTACGATCAATAATAGCACAAGTTCAGGTAATGCTCAATAAATAGTAAGGTTCGAGTACTTGCCTCAAGCGTAGTTTACCAAAATATAGCTTATCAACAATCTTTCGAAGCCTAACATAATATAGTACGCGTATAGGATATTCATTAGTTACATATGCTCATACATGACATTTAAGTTTAAATGCATACATAAATATCTAAGTTAGTTGTATACTCCTTACATATACCTTGTGTACTTATATCACAACATTAGTTTATAAGACACCACAAAGTTAACAATATAGTTTCTACTTATTGCATTATAGTTCGCAAACATCTTTTGGACTTATCACATTGTAAGTTCATAATCTCTTACTAGACATTCAATTCTATCATTTAACATGCTTTTTACCATATTAGATAGTACATTGGTTATATAATGTAAGTTAAAGTAACATTATAAATATGTATGATCCCTCAAATTATTTAAAGAAAATAGATCTTACTGCAAGCTAGCGCGACCGCGCTTGGCTTGTACTAAGGAGTGGCGCGGCCACGTTGTTCCTGGTGAAAACCAAGACTGCTACACAGACGCTAGGCCAGACTTGCACCAGTAGTTTGCTTCACCTCTCATCATGTAGGTTGTAAAAGTCGTCTTCTGGTCTTCACCCACACGAGCGATGGTGAAAGCCTTCTCCATCTCTTTGATCCATGTCTGAGCCACGATAGGGTCTGTCGTTCCTACAAATTTCGGTGGTCCTACACTCCTAAATTCCATAAAGTTTATAACTTGAACCACTTGGGGAACGGGTGGTACTGGTTCACTTCTTCCCCTAAGAGCTTCCCCTAATAAATCTACAAGCCTCTATATCGGATCTACTGGTCCTCTCTCATCTTTAACTGATTCTTCTGAGGCAGTTATTCTACGTCTGGGCGGCATTTTTCTGCATCATAAAATTTTCATTTTATTATCTAATTATATTACTTAAACATTTCTCAAATGAAAAGGAATAAAAATTTTATAACACGTTTTTGAAATAAGATCATTTATATTCATATGCCAAATAATTACATGATCCTTTCTAGCATACTTCTACAAATGACAACATTTTATCCCCTCTTAAAACAAAAGACGGGGACAACACCCACATATTACCCATCTAATATTTTTAAAAAACTTGGGGGCTTACACCTATCTCACATCTTACATAAAAGACTGAGATTTCAACAATAATAGATTAAACATCACTTAAATAAAAACAATACTACAACCACTAAATTCTAACACATAGACTCAATCTATCATCCTGCGCTCCACGACGCTCTGGTACTCCTTCTGAGTGATGTGCCTCACCAAAACCGGCTTATGGTGAGCCGGGTCTGTCCCTGCTCTATCGGGTAATGATTCACCCCATCGATCAATCTCTCTATGGACGTGCACACCGTATAGACCATCTTGTTCATCTTCCTTCTCTTACACCGCACCTCATCCTCTAGGTCATTTGCCCTATCATTGGCTTCCTCTCACTTCTCCTCGAAGTGAATCCTATCCATCAACTTTATCTCTAACTGAGTACAGAGAGCCTGATTCTTAGTCCTCTCGCTCAACTCTCTCTGCTCTATTTTTTCCAACTTCCCTGCCAACTCTACATTCTAAGCAACCGATCGGTGAAACAAAGTCACCATCTGGATCCCTGCTTCCTTTCAGTGTGTGATCTCTACCTCCATCTCATGTATCACTAATTTCCTCTAATGGTTCTCGTCCCTCAATTTCTGGAACTCAGACTCCCTCTCCCTAGCCTCAGCCTCTTACTCCTCAACTCTATATCATAACTCCAAAATTTGTTCCTCATACTCCCCCAATATTTGATCCTCAAAATTAACCTCGTCGGAGTCCTCCATGCTCAAGCCCCTCTTCCATAGGCTCCTCCTCTATAGGCTCCTCCTCTGGATCAGACTCCTCGGGTAATGGCTCCATCTTCTCCTCCTCGTCATCATCATCAATAGGGGCCACTGCTGATATAGGTTCAGCTATTAATGGTGCCTCAAATACCACGTGTATGTCACACAGCTCCTCCTCTACTACTCGGCTAGGACCTCTCATGTTAGTCATCCTACAACCACCAACATAAGACAAACAAACAACAACTCCATCAGAATGTTAAATAAACATAATTTCATTGTATATAATGAAATTATATTACATAACACACCAAGTCTCTCTCTAGGAAAACTCTACATGAGTTTCATCTCTCTTTATCTTCTAAGTTTTCCTAAGTTATAATCTAAGGACTCTCGCTCCTAATGTTTATAACTACAGCTCTGATACCAACCTGTGATGCCCCCAGATTCAGACCACACTTGTCTCAAATTTGGTTTTCACGTACTAACTCTCGTAACAAAATCCAAATCTCACACATCGGAATAATAGATTAAATTAAATTGTTATAACATAATTATTCTTGTCCCAAGGGCTAGTAACTTAAACATCTCTTACATATCTTAATCATAATTAAACACTATTTAGGCATAACTAATACATAATATAACACAACTTAAATTAAACATAGCTTAATATAAATAAGTTCTTCTACAACCAAATAATAGTACATTCCTAGCATTATAGAAATAACTAATCCAAAGCCTGCTCTTTACCATTGTCCTTGTTAGGTTTGTAATATTCATGAACGTAATCAAATTGTACAAAATAAGTAGAAATGTGATAAAATCAGAGTTTAAAAATTTTACAAACCATATACCTGAATAATCCTTTATGCACAATTATTAATTACACGAAAAATATAAAGAACTAGAATCATACCCTTAAAGATTCGAGCTTCCTCAGGTACAAGTTCACCTCCAATCTTTTTCGTGTTCAACTTAAATCCACCGGGTTTGGTTCCTTCCTTTGATCAATGTTATCCACCCAAGTGTTTGGCCTCTAGAAGTGATCCACCAAGGAAGAAGAAAGATTTAAGAAGATGAGTCTTTGGCAAAACCCTAGTTTTTCTATCTCTCTTAGAGAAAGAGCGTACTCTCCCAACTATTGGAATTACGTATTAATTCATTTTAAAAGTGGCAACCACCTCACCCATAATAAAACTCCTCTTATTTATAGATGTGGGCAACCCTCCTTAACAATTAAGGAATTGGATTTTATTTTAATTAATTATGATCCCAATCTTATTAGGAATAATTAATTAAAATCTTTTAATTAATTAGCCTCCTAATCTTATTAGGAATAAATGAGAGTACTTATATTAAATTATTTTTCAACTATTTAGAAATTAAAATAATAATAATTATAATAATATTAATAACTCCTCTTATTAATTTATATATTTAATATTTCTAAAATATTAAATAATAAATATTAAGCTATTTAATTTATTCTATCATCATAGATTAAATTAAATACATTTAACATATTATTACGATTATGGCATTAACTTCTTAAATAATTATTCTTCCTTTTATGGTGTGACCCTTTAGGTTCTCCATATTAAAGTAGTTGTGAATAAATCAATTAGAACAATTCTAATATTATTTAAATAAATAAATTAAACTATTAATTTATTTAAATAAATAATATTTATTCTACAATAGAGATAAACCTCCCTAGCAATTAACGACTTTCAAGATAATATAGATTTCAACATTAATCATAAAAGAACCTTTGAGTAAATAGTTACCGCACAATTCAATCCTTCCACCATACAATGTCCCAATTAAATATAAGACTTAGAATTACTATCAAGTCTTATTTTATTTAATTAAATGCACAACTCTGAATAATGCAAATTAGAAACTCCTTTCTAATTTTATTCTGCCTTGGTCAATGACTACTGGGTTGTCATTTATCGAATCACATAGGACATTTCTCTTCTTTTAGTAGAAGCGGTAGATTATTTATTTATTAGTCATTATCTCCATTACAACTTATTATACCCAAGCATAACTTTTGATATACCCTAAGGGTCTTAAGGAATAAGTCAAAGTATAACTCATCATACACAAGATACTATGATGATCTCAAGTCCAAGGATTACTTGTACTACTATCACTACAAGAATCCCTATTAGCAGGCAAGTAAAACTACATTAGGTATTCCTTAACTAGCCACGTTCAGTGAACTTATTCTCTATTAACCACCTACATACTTGCTTTAGTGTCTCCACACAAATGATCATGAGATCAATCATCCTCATCCAATGAGCAAGCAACATATGTACCAATCTATTTGGATTCACTAATCCCCAATTTAGTAATCCAACGATTGGGAACTATTTTAGTTTTAAGCTTTCTAAGAATTTAGATCTCATTAGAATGATAATCATAATTATTCTAAAAACATTGCTTAAAACTATGAGTTTATCACATATTATAAAGCAACATCATGTAGATAATTAAAAGCCTTTAATAAATTGATATTTTTTATTAATAAATGAATAAGATTGTTACAAAGTATATGTTTTATCATCAATCATGATTGGCTTGTGTGCATAGTACTTTCAATCTCCCACTTGCACTAAAGCCAATCACCTTGGTATCTCATACCCTTGTTCTCTAAGTGACGATTATCCTGCTATTGGATAAGCTTTAGTTAATGGATATGTAATGTTGTTCTTGAGAGTTCACTATTTCTATATTGATTTCCCATTTTTCAATAATTCTTATAATCAAATGAAAATGCCACAACACATGTTTAGATCCAAGATGAGACTTAGGAACTATTCCTAGTTCTGTAATGTAATTTTCATCCAAACAATCAACTTGCAGCTTCATTTACAGCTATATAATTTGTCTTTATCACTAAACTAACAACTCTTTGGTGTTTGAAACCTTCCATTTCACTGCACCACCATTCAAGGTAAGCTTTACCTTAAAGTGGATTTTATGTCGTCTTGGTCTGTCTAAAAAAGAACTTGAGTCTGTGAAATCCTCTAGGTTTAATTCAGACTCACCATGAATATGATAACATCCTTAGTGCTGGTCAAGTAATTTAAGATGTTTATCACTAACTCACTGTGAACTTCTCCAGAATATGACTGATCAACATCAGGTCCCGTATATTTTATTGCATACATGATAGTTACTCATGTGATCTCTCTTTTATGAGTATATGGGGACTACTAAAAGAGATACACTCCAGGGCTCATCAACATGAGAATTCCCATGGAGTTTGCCATGCTAAACGACTTTATCATCAAATGAATATATGTTTCTTGGGTTGAGTCGAGCATCCTTTTAAATCTATCTATATAGATTTCTATCCCCAATTAAGATACTCTTTCCAAATCATTCATGGAGGAATGTTTATACAACTTTATCATTATTGATTGTAGCATTAGTATGTCATTCTTTATCCAAAGTATATCAACATATAATATTAGGAATATCACAGTGCTCCCACTGACCATTTTATACAAAATAGGTTCATTCTTATTTGTGATAATATCAAACTCTTTTGATTTGTTTCATCAAAACGAATGTTCCATTTTTGAGAAGCTTGCTTCAATCCATTTCTCTGAGTGTCTACAACTCTTACCTCATCGTATGTAACTAGATCATTTTCTTCTATGATACATACCTCGTCATCATCATCCATCATGAATCCATACATCCCAGGTATCTTCGTTACTATTTCAGATTTACGATTCGGTTGTGGTACAATAGTTCTATCTATAGGTTCCTCTTATTTGACTTATAGTATTTTGTGGTTCTTGAACTGTAACGACCCCAAAATTTATACAATTTAATTCTCAACTTTTACATCATTAAACGATAATACAACCGTTAAAAATTTAACCTCTAATTTTACATCATTAAACGATAATACAACCGTTGAAAATTTGCGGAATAATTAAAATTTTCCATTACAAATTATTCTCGTTCCCAAAACCTTCAACCTTTACATCTAAATATCTTAGAATCATTTTAATACTACAATAGTTTACATCGTAAAACGTTATTACAATTCCACATTTATACATTATTCGGAACCTTAAACATGGTTCAAATAATAATAACACAACCAAAGTGTATGAATCTTCAAGTATCACATATGATTCATGTCTTTCAGATAACATATAACTTTACCTTGAATCTTGAACTTGCAAAAGTGGTTATTTGCAAGGTTTAGCTCGACAACCCAACAAAATCTAACAGTTTTCATGCATCACATAGCACATAATAGCATGCTCAGCATATATCTCATAAACATTGGACTAACATAACATACATGTTACAGTTCATATAACAAGTATAAAGATGTATAAAGATTGAGTTCATTACTCAATTAGCATGATTTACTCAATCAATGTAGTCATAGGTTGACTTTAACATTTCATAGATTCAACATATATATAACACATCATGCTCTTGGAAATAATGATTTAAAACAATCAAGTTCATATAGCAAATAGGAACTGAAAGACTTGCCTTGATCGTTGTTTACCAATAACAGTTTAACAGCCTACAGTTATTTGTACTTCACGTGCCCTCCACAATTATATAATCATTCTCATCAACTATTAGTCACATAGCAACGCATAGTAGTTGTAATGAAAACTTTAATCTACATCCTATAACTCTTCCTATTAATCAATACACAATGTTCAATTTGATTGTGTTCACTATAGACTTATAACTCACTATATATCTTCGTAGTCAAACTCGAAGTTCATTCAAGTGCTTAAGTCTTGATATGACTACTTATTGGTTTAATATTAAATCCATTCAATATCTTATAATATTTATTTCAATTGAATTGAAACACTTTTTAAGTTCATTAACACTTGGCACGGCGTTTCGACGTTCATTCATCACACGCTCGATTCGTTCCATCATGTGAGCTTAGTATGCTTATACAACTTATCTAATACATCATTTATTAATGTTAAGCATCATTATATTTCATAATATTCATGTTCTATAACTTAGAACAACATCTTTTATCATTACGAGCACTACAGTCCTACAAATGACCATTTTGATCCTTCCTAAAGACCTCAAATGGAAAAACGTAAAGAACAAAAGTTGTAGGTCTATTCATCCTTGTTCCGGATCATCTTGAATCACCTCAATCGAAGTTTGTATGAAAACGTTATGACCATTTTACAATAGAAGGTCAAAATTGTCCAACCCAGACAACTTTTCAGGCGCTGGGGCGTGAGACAGTGGCGCCGGGCCGCGAATTCCAGTGCCGAGGCACGAATTCCAGTGTTGGGCCGTAAACTTCTGGTATATTTGTTGCGCTGGGGCGCGAAATTTGGCATTGGGGATCTTAATTACGGAACACCCAACCACGAAGAACAGAATAACTAAATTCTAGACTAATTACTACTGTTAACATCTAAATTAAGACGTAAAACCTATAGATTGCTCATAAACATTTACTTATCATACATATACCAATCATAAAGCAATCAAACAATAATTTCAAAAAAATTAAATCCTTGAAACCATAGTTTAAAGCCCAAAACTCCATGTTCATACACTATTTCATGTTTAAACACATTTAGCGAATTTGATCGCCACGGCTTCGTTTCTTAACCAATTAACACGATTTAAACTACGTCATTTTTGTTTCTTCACATACTAACATAATCCAATACCAATTTATAGTTTATAACACATATTAGACATAAATTTCGTACTTTCTTAAGCCATTTTTTTATAAATATACAATGTTATAAAATTTTCTCCCTATAAACCCAAATTTCATGAATTTAATCATCAAATAACACTCACAATTGATAATTATCAGATTATAACAACATACATACATGTATAAATCCAATATAACTACCAGTTTACAGTAGATAATCACTAAGAAATCAAAACCTAGACATTAGTAGAAATTTATACCTTGAATCCATGATTGTTGGGAAGAAGAATAATAAGAACCTTGATACTCCAACTCTTGAGTAACATAAACAGAGAATCACTCTCTTCCTCACAACTCTTTTTCTCTGCTCTAAGGCCGGAAAGAAATAATAAGCGTAAAAAAAATATACTAACTCCCACTAACGTCAGGTCACAAACCCAAAAGTTTGCGTCAGTTAGAAATAAGCCAAAGGCCATAGGGCATTGTTTGGCTAACCCCAAAACTCATTTACTAGATTATTTTTATATTATTTTTATTATATAGTTTTTATTTGTCACATTTGCCACCAAATTAAATAGCTTACGATAATAATTATAACAATTCTAATTTTATTATAATTATTTTGATAATTATATATCTAATTTAATTAATAAATTAGAAACATCACTTGATTTAATCTATTTATTTCCAAATAAATTAAACAATTCATTTAATTTAATTATTTTCTTAAATATTAAGCAATTGATTTAATTTAATTATTTACTTAAATTAAATCCTTCAGATAAAATTATCATTACTCAATTTAATTTACATTAATCAATTTAGTTACTAAATTAATTCACCACAATTTTATCAACTATTTATTTATCTCAATAAATAAATAGTTTTAAAATATTTATTTAATTAAATTAATATTTAAAATTAATTACTAAATTCGTTTCATTCCTTCAATAGTTAACTTAACTATTAAACCTCACTTTCCCAATATATGAATATGTATTTCTCTTCACAACTGTTCATATATTTCAACATATATAACACGTACATATACATACTCAAACTCAAAACATCTCATAATAAGAATTTTAATTATTAAATTCTTACTTTAATTGTAACAACCCGATATTTTCTATATAAATAAATAAGAAATTTTGCGTATAATTTTTTTTTTAAAGACGAGGATTTGTGCAAGATATTGTGTATATGTATTTATGTGGTAAATAAAAATATATTTATTACATGAATATTTACAAATAATCTTATTTTAGAATTATTGATTATTATAAAAGTATATTCTTATAATAATTACTTTTATGGTAGAAATGTTTTATTAATTATTTTCCATGAAAATATAATCATATATTATTTAAATAATATATGGAGTGATTTTTTAGAATAAATATAATAATTATTTTATTATAGGAATTTTAGTACAGATTATTAAGTTAATTATTTTACCTTAATTATTAAGGTTAAATATGAAAGAATAATCAGATATGGAATCCAAACCCTAATTTTGGATTATTGTCAAGGTATAAGAATAATAATATAATATTAATTATATTTTAATTTTTCAGTGCTATGAATATGTACTGTATGTACGTAATATTGAGGGTTGGTCAATTATGGTATATATTGACTCAAACCCTAGCATTAATTGATTTAACCACGTTTATCAATGTAAATGAAAAATTTAAGACTATTATATAACTGTGTTATATGATATATATATATATATATATATATATATATATATATATATGTTGTGTGTTATGCAAATTAGGAAACCCTAAATATTAAATTTAAAACACTAGTTTATATTTGTATTTTCTAAATATTAGAAAACCCTAATTTGAAATCTAAATTGGAGTTCGTGATCAGTCAAAAATTGTGTTATTGTGTTTAATAACACGTACGATAGACTTTAATTGCTAATTAAGGTAAACCTAATTAGTAAATTAAAACCCTAAAACCTAGAACCCTAATTTGATAATACGAAAACCCTAATTATAATTATTTAACCCTAATTATCAAAACCCTAAACCCTAAATGCTATTTTGGCAAGGTTAATTATGATTAGTGGTACAAAACCCTAATGTTCATGTATAATATAATTACTAACTTACCTAATTAACAATTTTAATTTTTCAAAATTTTAGAAACAAAAATTAGTTTATAATTTTACAAACCCTAGTTACTAAAATGTGTTTATGCTAAACCTTAGGGTTGAACCCTAAGGGTCAAACCCTAAGGGTTTGACAAGTTATAATAATGCCATTAAAACCCTAAGAGTCAAATCCCTAGTTACATTATTTTAGCTAATTAGTAGATTTTGACATTAGGAGAGGTTGTTCACCAAACTCAACAACTCTCTTGACTTAAATTGCTAGCAATCAGCTCTAAATCAGCCAAGTCCGTTGTATGCAAGCTCTATATAAGAGATTAGAGAGAGAAAAATTCAGTTTGGTTAAGCCATTTTGCACAAAACTCAACTAAGAGCTTCTCTCACTAAAACCTCCGAAATTATCAATCATATCAGACATAGTTTCAAGCCCCACAAAGTCCCATAACAAATCAGTAACATAGGATCAAGGATTGGATCAAGAAAGGTATAAAACCTAGCTTTAATTTCTGTCCAAAATTTTGGTGTTAGATGTTAATGATTAAGTGTTAGAATTTGTTGTTTATGTTGTCTAATGATGATCTGGGTTACTAGATGTTAGATCCATAACATTTAGAGGCTCGGATTTGAAGATTTGTCGAATCTGGAAAAAATTATTCTGTGGTCTAACAACAAATGTCAGTAGTCATAGATCTCTGGTCGTTTATGATTTTTGATGTTTTTAAGTTGTTACCCGTAGTTTGCAATGTGGTCTTTAATATGCAAAAATAATCAAGGTCATTTGATGTGCAGAATGATAGTTATTCACGCTCAAATACCGTTGACCGACATTGACCGGAAGCTTTCTGGGAAGTCAAGAACTTGCCCAGATTTGTCTGACAGGAAGTTTGATGGCTCAGATCTGGCATATTGTTAGTTGTTTTACTGTTTTGTTGCATCTAGATTATAGCTGGGTATATGAACTTTAATCTTATGCCTTTACATCTCCTTAAAAGTATAAGAATCGAATGTAGTGGATGGTCAAAGTAGACCATCCAGTCATGATTATGAATTCTGGAAAATTTCCAGAAAATTTTTTGGTTTATTTCTGACAGGGTTTGACCGAGGTATATCTTATGGATATGTTATTGTTTTGTTGATGCTAAGTAACAGATGTGTAGTTTTACATGTGGGCTAGAACCTAGAATTCATAAATCACAAAAACAGTGCACGGATTGCAAGTTGTGGAAGCTCAAAAGTGGATGGACGAACTGTTCTTCATTTCTAGGTAACCCAGAAAATGAAGAACAGGTCTGACAGTCACTTTGTCTGCTTAGATCTAGTTGGTTTTATGTTTTTTTGATCGTTTTGTTTGTTGTAACATGTATTCTTACACTTTTTCTACAAGATCTGACTTTTGTATTTCCCAGAAACACAATACACTGAGATTTAATCATGGTCAAATTAGTGCACTCGGTAAACTGGGGATGAATATCTGGGTTTACTTGAAGAACATGAAGAACACCTATAGCGACGGTTCTGTCGCTATAGGTGGTCTTTAGCGACAGATTTATTTTAAAAATCAGATTTTTATTAAATAATTATAGAAAATAGTTTTAAATTATAAAAAATAAGAAATAAATTATTAAAAATTATTTTAAATTCTGAAAATTAGTTTTTAATTATTTTAAATATATTTCATAAATATTTAATATTTTTGGAATATTAAAAGTATTTAATTTATTTAATTATAATATTAAATAAATTATTTAAAAATGATTTTAATATTTGAAAAATCATTTAAAATTATAATATGGTATAAGAAAATAATCTATGTTATTTTTGATAACATTTAATATTATTTGATAATTTTCATTAATAAATTAATATTAATGATAATTAAGTTATTTACTTAATGAATTAAATAAATTAATTAAAAATGATTTTATTATATTAAAAATCATTTTAAATAATAATAAGGTATTTAAAAATATTTTAAGTTATAAAATATAACTTTTAATATTTAAAGGTAAATTTCATTAATTAATTATTATTAATGATATTAAAGTTATTTAATAATTATATTAAATAATTTAGTTTAAAAATGATTTTAATTTTATAATAATCATTTTAAATAAAAATAAAGTGTTTAAAGATATTTTAAGTTATAAAATATAATTTTTAATATTTAAAGGATAATTTCATTAATAATTTAATATTAATAATTATTAATGATATTAAATTTATTTAATAAATATATTATATAAATAGTTTAAAAATGATTTTATTAATTTAAAAATCATATAAAAAGGGATATAAATGAATTAAAAATATTTTAAGTTATAATTAATGACTTTTAATATTTGGATAATGGTACATTAATATTTAAATATTAATGATAATTATTTAATAATGATTTTAATTGTTTTAAAATCATATAAGGGTAACATAAATGTTTTAAAAATATTTCGATTTATTATACATAACTTTTATAATTTGTCAATGGTTTCATTAATAGTTTAATATTAATTAAATATTAATGATAACAGAATTGATTCTGATATTTCAAAAATTATGATAAATGATAATAATTATTTAATAATTATTATAAGGCCATGAAAAATAGTGCGACGGTTGTTTAAGTAATATATTTGAATATTGAACTTCGAGATAGAATCTTAAACTCGATATTTACTCGATAAAGCTATCGGTAGACCGACATATTTCAGAAATTGATCTAGACTTAGATAATTTAGTTAATTAACTGTTTATTTGTGATTCAATAGTTGTTAAGGTTATGTGATAATGTGATTAGGAATGAGTTGATGTTTGTTTGTAATGCCATGATTGTTGAACATGTGTGATAAGATGATTAGGTTATGTGCTGACTGCGAAATGCAGTACTATGTGTTAAGGTATATTGTTCTAATCGAACGAATGATTTGATTAATGATAGGTCGTGATAGAAAAAATAAAACTAAGTTGAGAATTGTAAGCAGCGCATCAGGCAAGTATCCTACCTTTGCATTTTCTTTATGCAATGGACAAGTGTAAGAATGTTTCAGAATTATACTATTACTGTACTGATTGTTAAACCTATATTATATATGCCCATTGATTATCAAAATGTTAGTATATGATAATTCAGTTATATATTCTATTCGTTAATTTCCATAAATGATTATACAAGTGTCCCCACTTGCTTAATCATTGTATATAATCACATGTTGATACACCTTTGATATACATATATGTTGAATTATAGATTATTGCTGAACAAGATAAGACCTTTGTTATGAAAACCCGACAGGTATGAACATCCCGATAATGGGAAAAAAATTTATGCGCCCAAAGCGGACAGAGTGAACGATAACATCGTTCTTGTTATGTAGTATTGATCAATACAGGGTACAACGGGGCTGATCACCCTCCGTGCCCGTAAGTCATGACGGTTTACAGATGAATTTCTATTTAAACCTTTTCGAAAATGAAAACAATGTTCATAGTATGTCACAGAAACCCCATGTATAGTCAATACGTATTTTCAAAAATTTAAAAGAGGGTTGTTATGCTATTATTATTGGTACAGATTACTTCACAACTATTGATTGGTTATAGAAGAATATTATAAAGAAAATATTTAAATTCTTTCAGCTTATATATATATATATATATATATATATATATATATATATATATATACTTGCTAGGCACTCAAATGCTCATTCTTGCTTAATTTAAATATTTTCGCTAAGTATGAACAACCCGAAGGATCTGCCAAGAACAAGGGGAAGGGGAGAGTTACTGAATGACTTTTTATGCTTTCTTCTGTAATAGTTTAACTTTATTAGGACATGGATGATAAATATTATTATTATCATGTAATGAATGTTAAAGGTTTCGTACTTGGGATTTGGGAAACTCTGATAATATGTAAATTAAATTTGATAAATCTATATTATTGTTATTATCATTAGTATTATTCCGCTCATAGAAATGGTATCGTGAAGTACCGAGTTCGGGTTTCAAGTATCCGGATTCGGGGACCTCACATTAATAATTATAAAAATTCGGGTTTTCACATCTTTCCCCCCTTATAAGGATTCCGTCCTCGGAATCAACAAAACCTCCCTTACTCTATTTTCACCAAATCTCTTTTCAAAATTTATCGTTGAATAATTTCATCACATTACCTTAATAAAGGTTTTATATTTCTTACTACCACCATTATTCATAATAAATTCTTGTAAGTTTTATTTCATAACATTTACTTAGACTCGATTATGTTTGAGTATTACATATTCTTTGACCCGATCATTACCTTTCTCTAAGGAACATTATCATGTACTATATTCTCAAACTCTCGGGACATTACATTCACCCCTTCTTCTAAAAATTTTGTCCTCGAAATTTTGACTTACTAATATATATTCATTCCACATATCAAAATAGATTTTATGTTAATGTTTATTTATTCATTAGGTCCTACAACCAAATTCTTTCTCTAAGGATCTTTCTAAGATCACCATATTCCTCACCTCTTCCTCTTCTAAGAGTTTCACATTTTCTCTTCTTCTGGAATTTCATTTATTTCCTGAAATTATTATGTTTTGCATAATTTTCTCATCCTTTCCGCTTTCACCTTTTAGAATAATAAGAATCTTTCACAATTGCTCAATAATTGGGAAGTGATATGAATAACATGAATTTAAAAGATTCCAAATCGTGCTGAGGGGTCATAAGACCTTGAACTACGTCCCTAGGTTATCAAGTATCTCAACTTGAACCTTTAACGGCCATAAGACTATACGGACCTTGAACTCTTCTCCAGGTTTAATAGTGCATCACCATCATAAACAATCTTTAACAGAATTTTTAGCAATCACACATATTGAAAACAATCTCTGTAAGTAATCTAGGTGATCAGCCTATCGTACCCCTACGTCGTGCACAACGTATTACATCTTAACATCGTAACGACAATATGCATTACTTTCGGAACCATTGTCTCCGATAACATGTCCCCTTTATAGGGTTGTTCACCTCAGCTTTTCAACATCTAAATCCGCACCAAAATAATTTGGTTTGGCATAACTTCTCAAGAAACGCTTGAATTTTATGAACATCTTTCAATATTCGTCTAGCTGAATCAAATAGCATAGACTTCTATAATAATTCGGACATTAATCGAAATATATATACATATATATATATATATATATATATATATTCTAATATCATAAAGAAATCTCAAAAATCTTTTTTATGGCGTCATGAGTATGACGTTGTCATACTACATCTCTCCATAGTGGGCTGACGATCGTATGATCACATCCAACACCAGGTTCCATTGCATTGATGACTCCATCGTTTATCATATCACCCAATACATATAGTTAAAATATATTTTAAAATTTTTAAAATCATTTTTTTATCTAGCCGAAACAAACAGCATATATATGCGAATAATAGCACTGTTTAAAAAAAATTCTATGGTACACTAGTGTGACCCAACATTTTTCAGAAATCAAAAGTATAACCATTGGCACGAAGTCAATAAATTTTAAAAATCTAGCAAAGCTAGAAGATTTGGAAAACCTATGTCTCCACTTTCTATACTGATCCATTGCTTAATAATTTTATATATTCCCACAATTCTCAATTCTTCATTCATAACTTATCTATACCCCAGTATAGTTCATCAAACTTACCGCACATTGGAAATTCAGGAACTTGCCACAATAATATGAGTTTAAGAACTTATCCTAGTCAGGCCATAAGCGTCCATTCGCTGAGGGGTTCAAAACATACCTTATTATTGTGAGTCACGAACTTACCATATGCATTAGTTTTAAGAACCGCACCTAATCTAATAATATCTGACTAATCTAAATAGTTTCTAACTATCAAACATACACCTAAGAAAAGAATCACCTCTTCGCCACATATACATCGATAGAGCGACACCAATATTCCAATGATTATTAATGTGATAAATTGAGTGCAAGCACAAAACCCTAGCCCATACAAGGATTTGTACAACTCAGCCATCACATGAGTCCTCAATTGAAATCCCACCTAACTCTATCTTACTCTTAACTTGCTCTTTGCTCGATACGAATTCCTTGTATCACATTATCTATAACTCCTCGTGAGTTTTTCTCGTACTATATCATAGTACATCAACTTTATAGCATCATGCTATAATTATTCAAATATTACATACCATCTTTCCTTTATAACTTAAACAGATCACGTCGTGATCTTATTCTATAATCATCTCCCTTAAAAGTCTTTCCTTAACTCGTGATCGTTATATTTTACGATCCCTTTTTCTTTCCTTTTTCATCATTTATGATTTTATTTATGCTTTTAATCTTACAGGCTTTGTTTATTCATCATTATTCGTTATCTTGGCTATTGGAGTTAGGGTAACTCCCATTTCTTATCTTTATATTCTCTTCAAGATTCTTCTTTGAATTTTCTTGTTTATATAACAATTCTTCCTTTAAGAATTTTCTAACTTCATTACATTGCTCAACAATTCATTCGAGTTCTATATTTTTAACATATGTATCCATTTTCTATACTTGGTACACATCGAGTCTATAATAGTTTCAATATGGTACGCTGAGTGGTTTCCCACAAACAACCAACAAAATAGGTTCCGAGTTACTAGTTTGTATATACCTCCGCTCTATGAAGGAATCGTTTAGCCCATATACCATACATCAACTATTAAAGAGTAGAACTATACCATACTTAAATATAACTTTTTATTCTTAACTTATTTATCATTCTCTTCTTATAGACATTATCTAATTATTATCACCTTACATCCTTATTATTGGAGTTGGGTAACCCCACATTCATATTCCTTATAACTTTGTGAGATTTTTCTTTGAATCCTCTCACGCATGTTTTAATCCCTTCTTTAAAAATTTTTTAAATTACTTCCTATTGTTCAAACTCTATTTGAGCTTATTCTTTCATTATCTTCACCCCTCTTCTCTAAGGTTATAGCCTAAGGTACTCCTACCTAAGGTTTATAACCTACGGCTCTAATACCAACTGTAACGGCCCCAAAATTCATACAATTTAATTCTCAACTTCGGTCATTAATAATACATTTAACCTCTAATTTTACATCATTAAACGATAATACAACCGTTGAAAATTTGCAGAATAATTAAAATTTCCTATTACAAACTATTCTCGTTCCCAAAGCCTTCAACCTTTACATCTAAATATCTCAGAATCATTTTAATACTACAATAGTTTACATCACAAAACGTTATTACAATTTAACATTTATACATTATTCGGAACCGTAAACATGGTTCAAATAAAAATAACACAACCAAAGTGTATGAATCTTCAAGTATCACATATGATTCATGTCTTTCAGATAACATATAACTTTACCTTGAATCTTGAACCTGAAAAAGTGGTTATTTGCAAGGTTGAGCTCGACAGTCCAGCAAAATCTAACAGTTTTCATTCATCACATAATACATAATAGCATGCTCAATATATATATCATAAACATTGGACTAACATAACATACATGTTTCAGTTCATATAACAAGTATAAAGATGTATAAAGATTGAGTTCCATACTCAATCAGCATGCTTTACTCAATCAACGTAGTCATAAGTTGACTTTAACATTTCATACATTCAACATATATATAACACATCATGCTCTTGGCAATGATGATTTAAAACAATCAAGTTCACATAGCAAATAGGAACTGAAAGACTTGCCTTGATCGTTGTTTACCAATAACAATTTTACAGCTTACAATTATCTATACTTAACGTGCCCTACACAATTATATAATCATTCACATCAACTATTAGTCACATAGCAACACATAGTAGTTGTAATATAAACTTTAATCTACATCCTATAACTCTTCCTATTAATCAATACACAATGTTCAATTTGATTGTGTTCACTTTAGACTTATAACTCACTATATATCTTTTTAGTCAAACTCGAAGTTCATTCAAGTGCTTAAGTCTTGCTATGACTACTTATTGGTTTTATATTAAATCCATTTTATATCTTATAATATTCATTTCAATTAAATTGAATCACTTTTTAAGGTCATTAACACTTGGCACGGCGTTTCGACGTTCATTCATCACACGCTCGATTCGTTCCAACATGTGTGCTTAGTATGCTTATACAACTTATCTAATACATCATTTATTAATGTTAAGTATCATTATATTTCATAATATTCATGTTCTATAACTTAGAACAATATCTTTTGTGACGCCCCCAAAATTAGGTATACATCACCTATTCCGAGTCGTCAAATACATGGTACATAAATCAAATATAACTTAATTATACAACTGTCATGTAAAATACGACATAATACAAACTGTGAGTTTTAATACAAATATTGTCTTCTATACAATATCCACTCTCAGAATAAGTCCTCATTACATTTATTGTCACACTATTTAACAGAATAGTGAGGACTACTAATACTATCATTTGGTCCATCACTCCGTTCCCCGACTCGTCCCACCTATATTCTCATTTCCTGAAGAGAAATGTGAAAGAAAGGGTGAGCTCAACTAGCCCATTAAGAAATATTATGTCTAAGATAATGCAGAATAAATCATCATTAGCCTTAAACAGTGTTAAACTGATACAATATAACAAACATCAAGTTTAACTGCAGCGGAACAAGCAATCCATTAAGAGAGTCAAGTAGAGAATAAAATCTACTATCTTTTATGATTTAAAAGGTTTTTCATCACTTTTATAGCTGAGACTCAGCTTAATAAATAATCCATATCATCGAATCACCCCTGCACTACGGCCAAGGATATTCGTGTATTCATCAATGGTCATTCATGCCAACAACTGTCCATCAATGCAATACGGACCAATGAGGACTTTTATCACATCATTTGTAATATTATGGTCATGATTACACCGAATAATCCTTGGTAATAATCATAACAAGTCCATCTATGCACTAAAGGCCACAGATGACTTTAAAAAAAATTATAAACATGAGGATAATGACAATGATATAAGAATTCAAAAAAAAAGTTCACAAATTAATTTATTCAATAACTAATAACGTCCAAATTGTCAACACGATACAGCTTTGTAGAGTAAAATTCAAGAATGCTTAGAAAAATATTTCCATGAAAGATGCTAGATGAAGCGCAAATATCAAGGATATTCCACTAATTTCATGGAGTATAGAAGTGAAAACATTAACCAACTGAGCATAATAAAGAATGGAATAACAAAAGAAATCACCATGCATTCAGTACTTCGCATAGACATGTTATTCCAACTGAATAATAAATAATGGAACCAGGTCAGGCGTAATACGCACCGACAGGATATTCCAACAAAATAATAAAGAATGGAATAACAACAGAAATCACAATGCATGTGGTACATTCGCATAGACAGGTTATTCCAACAGAATAATAAAGACGGAACCAGGTCCGGTGTAAAATGCACAGACAGAATATTCGAACAGAATAATAAAGACGGAATAATATAATTTCTCTTCATGAAGACGGAAGAAAGAAATAATACCCTTACCTTAGAAAGAAACTGGATACTGGACTAGAGAGGTAGCAGACTTCTATTCTTCTTTCTCTCTAAAATTTCTCTCTATAATAACTGCTCTATAGCTTGAGTGAATTAGTGAAGAATGATGAAGAATGAGCTTCTATTTATAAAAAAATATAGTTTCAATAATTGCACGTTTTGGGGCTTGAAAAATTACAGTACAATACCTCCAACTTTTCCTTTATTTTTAATTTAGTAATGCAAGTATTATCAAACTTGCACCACCGCCCCTAATAGTAAATTATGTGATTCAATAGTAAATTATGTGAATCAATAGTTCTAGACATATGAAAATATGAATTATAGTATAGTACCTCCATCTATACCTCTATTTTTAACTTAGTCATGCAAGTATTATCAATCTTGCACCAACTCCCCTAATAGTAACAAGAATGTCAAATAATAGTATACACATGTGAACAAATAGCTATAATCATGTGAAATAATAGCAATCAATTGCTCATTTATCCGGTTAAATACCCTATTGGTCAATATAACCTCCAGACATCAATTTTTATCGAAATAAATGTCGATTTTCACTAACACAAATAATTCCAACACAATGAAACGATTTTTATCAAAAATATAAATTTTGAAATTTTGAAGTTTGACTTTTCCCGAAGAAGTCAACTATTGACTTTTTGACCAAATAGTAAAAATCAGAAAATTTTGTGTTTATAGTCTATTTTTACTAATTTCATCGTTCCGGACTCAAATATCACGTCCGCGTCTCAAAATTCAACACTGGGCACAACTTCAATTTTAATAACATTCATCATTAATATTATAACTTACAATATTTATCAATCAGGTCGTTCCCAGGAAAGAGGGGGCTTTCCAATAAGGATTTCTCCCTATTTGAGCGCAATTAGATGACCAACCCTCTCCTTGATAGAACTTCTAAACATTGTAAATATTACAATTTAATAATATGAATATCTTTGTCGTCTCAATTATTGATTAATAATATATCATATAATGCAGATGATACTGTGACAATAATCGAATCAATAATATGATAGATATGATGCAATAATTACTGTAGCAATAATTGAATATAACTGAGTGACTTCTCACGTAAGCATCAATAATCAATACTGTGTGCTACTATGCAACCATGCGTATTACTGTACTTTTACTACCGAGTTGTTCAACAGTATTAATTGTAAAACTTCCGCCGTTATTTTCATAAAATATTTTTGTCGTTTTCTAACTACGACAGTACTTCCGTTGTGGGTTCCACCAATGATTATGTCGTCGTACGAATATTCTCCGACAAAAAAATATATTCCCCCAGCCAAATGAATATCATATAACAACTTGCGTACTTTGCAAAATTTATAAATACTACCCACAACTATAACATTATATCAAATTCATTCCATAATATTCAAAAATGATAATTATAGAAAAATTATCTTTATTCATAAAAGTTGGTGTCTTACAACCTCCCCTTCTTATGAAATTTTACCCTCGAAATTAGGGTACGTACCTGGTATGTCGCATAGGTGAGGATATCTTGACTTCATCTCAGATTCTAAATCCCAAGTCATTTCTTCCATGTCGTGGTTTCTCCACAAAACTTTGACTTGAGGTATAACCTTGGAGCGTAGAATATGATCGTTCTTATCCAAGATTTTAACAGTTAACTCTTCATACGTTAAATCTTCCTCCATCTTGTCTGGTTCTACTTCAATAATGTGGTCGGGTCTTTCACATATTTACATAACATGGATATGTGAAAAACGTTATGAATACGAGACATACTTGGGGGTAAAGCGAGTCTATACGCCACAGTTCCTACTCAATCGAGGATTAAAAATGGGCCAATGAATCGAGGATTGAGCTTTCCTTTTCTTTCCAAATCTCGTAACTCCTTTCCATGGAGCAACACGTAACAACACATGATCTCCAATATTGAATTCCACGTCCTTTCAATGAAGATCAGCATAACTCTTTTGTTTATCTTGTGAGGTTCTTATACATTATCGGATTGTTTGAATCTTTTCATTAGTCATACATACCAAATCCGATCCCAACAACGTTTCTTCACCCACCTCCTCCCAACATACTGGAGAACGACACTTTCTTCAATACAACGCCTCGAATGGAGCCATGCCAATACTTGCTTAATAACTGTTGTTGTAGGAAAACTCTACCAATGGTCAGAACTTGTCCCAACTTCCCTTGAAGTCAAGGACACAGAGTCTTAATAAATCTTTAAGAGTTTAAATAGTCCTCTCTGATTGTCCGTCCATCTGAGGATGATATACCGAACTAAATCGTAAATCTGTGCCCATAGCTTTTTTCAAACTAACCCAAAATCTTGAAGTGAATCTTGGGTCTCGATCAGAAACTATGGATACTGGCATACCATGCAATCTTACAATCTCGTTTATATATATACTAGCAAGACGTTCAAGTGTATAAGTTTCTCGTATCGGTAAGAAATGAGCAGACTTGGTCAATCTATCAACAATCACCCAAATCGCATCTATGCCTTGAGAAACTTTGGGAAGACCAGTAATGAAATCCATTGTAATGTGCTCTCACTTCCATTCTGGAATTTAAGTGGTTGCAATGGACCTTTTGGCACTTGATGTTCCGCCTTAACTCGTTGACAAGTTAGACACCTTGTGATAAACCCCGTTATCTCTCTCTTCATATTGCTCCACCAAAATGTATGTCGAAGATCACGATACATTTTGGTACTCCCAGGTTGGATTGCAAACGGTGTGTTGTGCGCCACCATCATGATTTTATTCTTTAACTCAGGGTCGTTAGGAACACAAAGTCTGGATTTGACTTGAAGTATTCCTTTTTCATTGATTCTTGATTCCGGCATAGCACCTTCTTGCACTTTCTTTCTCATATTCATCAGCTCCATGTCTGTAGCTTGAGCAGCTTTAACCTTATCGATTAAAGTCGGTTCTACCCGCATATTCGCCATCATCACGTGGGTCCTTGGAGTCTTTATCTCTATCTCCATCCTTTGCAAGTCATACAAAATGGGCCTTTGTGTTGACAATATCGCACTCGTACCCGCATATGATCTTCTACTTAATGCGTCAGCTACCACATTCGCTTTTCCAGGATGGTATTGGATGGTATGATCATAATCTTTCAATAGTTTAAGCCAACGTCGCTGTCGCATGTTGAGTTCCTTTTGAGTGAAGAAATATTTGAGGCTTTTATGATCCGTAAAGATCTCCACTTTCTCCCTATAAATATAATGCCTCCAAATCTTTAGTGCAAAAACGACTGCTGCCAACTCTAGATCATCAGTAGGATAATTCCACTCATATTCCTTGAGTTTTCGTGAGGCATAGGCTATGAACTTTCCCTATGTTGCATGAGAACACAACCTAACCCTTTGCCCGAAGCATCACTGTAGATGACAAATCCCTCCGATCCAGATGGTATTGTCAGAACAGGAGCTGAGATGAGTCTCCTCTTGAGTTCTTGAAAACTCTTCTCACATTCCTCGCTCCAACCAAATTTTGTATCTTTCTGAGTTAGCTTAGTTAAGGGAGTAGCGATTCGAGAAAACCCTTCTACGAATCTCCGATAATAACCAGCTAAGCCGAGAAAGCTACGTACTTCGGTCACTGATTTAGGTTGCTCCCATCTTTGAATAGCTTCAATCTTTGCTGGGTCAACAAATATTCCATGACTTGACACCACATGCCCAAGGAATGCTACTTCCTCAAGCCAGAACTCGCATTTCTTCAACTTGGCATAAAGCTTATATTCACGAAGCTTTTGGAGTATTAGCCTCAAGTGTTGCTCATAATCTTCACGGCTTTTGGAATAAATAAGGATGTCATCAATGAAGACGACCACAAAGTGATCCAAATATTCCTTGAATACTCGGTTCATCATATCCATGAAGGAAGCAAGACCATTAGTCAATCCAAAAGACATGACTAGGAATTCATAATGCCCGTACCGAGTTCTGAAAGTCGTCTTTAGAATGTCATCGGTTCTAATCTTCAATTGGTGATAACCGGAATGAAGATCAATCTTTGAAAAGAATTTGGCTACTTGTAACTTGTCAAATAGGTCATCAATAAGTGGCAATGGGTACTTATTTTTGATGGTGACATGGTTCAACTCCCGATAATCAATACAAAGTCGCATACTCCCATCTTTCTTTTTCACAAATAGAACAGGAGCACCCCAAGGAGACGTACTAGGACGAATGAAATCGATGTCTAACAATTCCTGCAGTTGGGTCTTTAACTCCTGAAGTTCAATAGGAGACATTCGATATGGGGCTTTGGAAATAGGTTTTGTACGGGGTTCAAGGTCGATACAAAATTCAATTTCAGGCTTTGGGGGTAGGCCAGGAAGTTCTTCAGGGAATACGTCAGGAAATTCATTAACTAATAGAAATATCATTCAAAATTGACGTATTTTTATTTAAATCTGTGACATGAGCTAAGAAAGCTTGACATCCATTTTTCAATAAACGAATAGCTTTATGGCTTGAGATGATAGGGATTAATTTTAATGGTTTTGTTGCTTGAATTCGCATAATAGGTTGGTTAGGAATATGAAAGCTAACAACCTTACGAAAATAATCAATTTATGCATGATGTGTAGTTAACCAATCAATCCCTAGAATCACGTCAAATACAAGTATTTTAAATGAAATAAGATCGACAGGTAATGTGAGGGTACTGATTTGAACTAAACAAGACTTATAAACAGTGGATGCAATGAAGGTTTCTCCGAATAGAGTTTTAATGGATAAGTCAAAGTCTAATTTCTCCGGAGTCAAATTTAAATGTTGAGCGCAAATAGGAGAAATAAAAGAATGGGTAGAACCGGTATCAAATAAGGTATAGACTTCGCTAGAGTTTATGATAATCTTACCCGTCATGACCTCGTTCGAGTTCCTTGCTTTCTAGGAGGTCACAACAAACGCTCTCCCTTGCACTACCTGCTTTGACTTTTCTGGGACGGCCTTTGGTGCCTCTATCCTAGCTGAACTTATCTTCGGTGAACGACACAATCGGGCTAGGTGATCTTCTCTTCCACAATTATAAAATGCTTTGAACGGCATCATGCAGTTTGGACTGATGTGTCCCTCCCCTCCACATTTGAAGCAAATAATAGGTGGTCGTTCTCCTTCCTTCACAATGGGTGCTGGTGCTGACGTCTTTCCATCATTGTTGAATCTCCTCTTCTTGAAATGTCCATTCTTATTGTTTTGGCTCTGATTACCACCGAAGTGGTTACCATTTCTGGCATGCTGATTCCCTCCACGCTTGTTGTCACCGCTTTGATGACTGCTCTCACTAGTATTATCATTTTGCCGGCTGCTCTATTTTGGTTGGGTTGACTCGTTATCACATTCCAATAAATGAGCCCTATTAACAACATCTGAATACAAACAAAGTTTATGAGAGATAAGATATTGACGTATCTTAGGTTTTAAACCTCTTAGAAACATTCGCGTCATTCTCTCCTCATTATCAACCAAATGGGACGCAAACCAGGACAGCTCGGCAAACTTGGCTTCGTATTGCGACACGGTCATTTTGTTTTTTTTAGTTTAATGAACTCTACCTCTTTCATGTGATGAATAATTTCGGGAAAGTACTTGTCATTGAACAGTTCTTGAAACTTCTCCCAAGACATCTTCAGTGCGGCAGGTTGAGTACGCTTTATAGATTACCACTAGTAATCTGCCTCTTCCGCAACATGAAGGTGGCAAAGAGAACCTTTTGCTCCTCGGAGCATCCCAAGACATCAAATATCTTGTTGATCTACTTTATCTATGTCTCCGCCTTAAGTAGTTTTGGCTCTCCAAAAAACTCCGGTGGTCCCAGCTCCTTGAACTATTTGGCGGTGACCGTCCGAGAGTTGCTAGTGTTTCCACCTGCATTATGGACAGGAGCCGCTCTAGCCTGATGTTGCATGAATTGTATGAAGCCTCGAAATATTCCATTGTTCATCATTTGGTCAGTGTTGTCGTTTGTATGAGGATTGTCGCCTTTTCTGATGCACATTGTCCTGGTTATTGATCTGTGGAGACTGAACGGTCTCCTGTGCTCCGTTGATGTTCTCAACATTCTCGGATGCCATTTTCAAATACTTCCACAAAACAATGGTTAATTAACATATCACATTTTATCCCTATACTCTAACCGACCAATTAAATACCAAATAAACTTAGGTAGGTCATACTAACGAAGGAATTCCCCGTCTCTCCCCTCCTAATTCTTGTCTCACATCTTAACCAGGGATCATATCCCTAAGCTCTGATACCAACTGTGACGTCCCCAAAATTAGGTATACATCACCTATTCTGAGTCGTCAAATACATGGTACATAAATCAAATACAACTTAATTATACAACTGTCGTGTAAAATACGACATAATACAAACTGTGAGTTTTAATACAAATATTGTCTTCTAGACAATATCCACTCTTAGAATAAGTCATCATTACATTTATTGTCACACTATTTAATAGAATAGTGAGGACTACTAATACTATCACTTGGTCCATCACTCCGTTCCCAGACTCGTCCCACATATATTCTCATTTCTGAAGAGAACGGTGAAAGAAAGGGTGAGCTCAACTAGCCCAGTAAGAAATATTATGACTAAGATAATGCAAAATAAATTATCATTAGCCTTAAACAGTGTTAAACTGATACAATATAACAAATATCATGTTTAACTACAACGGAACAAGCAATCCATTAAGAGAGTCAAGTAGAGAATAAAATCATCTACTATCTTTTATGATTTAAAAGGTTTTTCATCACTTTTATCGCTGAGACTCAGCTTAATAAATAATCCACATCATCGAATCACCCCTACACTACAGCCAAGGATATTCTTTAGTATCACGACCACAAATTATCCATGCACTACGAGTTAAGGACATTCGTGTATTCATCAATGGTTATGATCATGCCAACAATTGTCCATCAATGCACTACGGGCCAATGAGGACTTTTATCACATCATTTGTAACATTATGGTCATGATTACACCGAATAATCCCTGATCATAATCATACCAAGTCCATCTATGCACTACAGGCCACAGATTACTTTAAAAAAAATTATAAACATGAGGATGATGACAATGATATAAGAATTCAATACAACAAGTTCACAAATTAATTTTTTTCAATAACTAATAACGTTCAAATTGTCAAGATGATACTGCTTTGTAGAGTAAAATTCAAGAATGCTCACAAGAATATTTCCATAAAAGATACTAGATGAAGCGTAAATATCAAGGATATTCCACTAATTTCATGGAGTATAGAAGTGAAAACTTTAACCAACTGAGTATAATAAAGAATGGAATAAAAAAAGAAATCACCATGCATGCGGTACTTCGCATAGACAGGTTATTCCAACTGAATAATAAATAACGGAACCAGGTCAGGCTTAATACGTACCGACAGGATATTCCAACACAATAATAAAGAATGGAATAACAACAGAAATCACCATGCATGCGGTACTTCACATAGACAGGTTATTCCAACAGAATAATAAAGAACGGAATCAGGTCCGGCGTAAAACGCACAGACAGGATATTCCAACAGAATAATAAAGACGGAACCAGGTCCGGCGTAAAATGCATAGACAGGATGTTCCAATAGAATAATAAAGGCGGAACTAGGTCTAGCATAAAATGCACAGAAAGGATGTTCATAGAGAATAATAAAGACGGAACCAAGTTCGGCGTAAACGCACAGACAGGATGTTCTAACAGGATAATAAAGAATGGAGTAACAACATAAATCACCAATATAGGGTAGACCGCATATACAGGATATTCCAACAGAATAATAAAGATGGAATAATAGAAGTTCTATTCATGAAGATGAAAGAAAGAAATAATACCCCTTACCTTAGAAAGAAACTGGATACTGGAGTAGAGAGGTAGCAGACTTCTATTCTTCTTTCTCTCTAAAATTTCTCTCTATAATAACTGCTCTATAGCTTGAGTGAATTGGTGAAGAATGATAAAGAATGAGCTTCTATTTATAGAAAAATATAGTTTCAATAATTGCACGTTTTGGGGCTCGAAAAATTACATTACAATACTTCCAACTTTTCCTTTATTTTTAATTTAGTCATGCAAGTATTATCATTGCACCACCGCCCCTAATAGTAAATTATGTGATTCAATAGTAAATTATGTGAATCAATAGTTCTAAACATGTGAAAATACGAATTACAGTATAGTACATCCATCTATACCTCCATTTTTAACTTAGTCATGCAAGTATTATCAATATTGCACCAACTCCCCTAATAGTAACAAGAATGTCAAACAATAGTATACACATGGGAACAAATAGTTATAATCATGTGAAATAATAGCAATCAATTACTCATTTATCCGGTTA
Organism: Panax japonicus; assembly: GCA_020205505.1. Lineage (NCBI taxonomy): Eukaryota > Viridiplantae > Streptophyta > Magnoliopsida > Apiales > Araliaceae > Panax > Panax japonicus. The sequence goes on along the minus strand of CM035098.1, from coordinate 29,813,190 downwards.
AATACCCGATTGGTCAATATAACCTTCAGGCATCAATTTTTATCGAAATAAATGTCGATTTTCTCTAACACAAATAATTCCAACACAATGAAACTATTTTTATCAAAAATATAAATTTTGAAATTTTGAAGTTTGACTTTTCGCAAAAAAGTCAACTATTAACTTTTTGACAAAATAGTAAAAATCAGAAAATTTTGTGTTTATAGTGTATTTTCACTAATTTCATCGTTTCGGACTCAAATATCACGTCCGCGTCTCTAAATTCAACACAGAGCACAAATTCAATTTTAATAACATTCATCATTAATATTATAACTTACAATATTTATCAACCAGGTCGTTCCCAGGAAAGAGGGGGCTTTCCAATAAGGATTTCTCCCTATTGGTGCGCAATTAGATGACCAAACCTCTACTTGACAGAACTTCTAGATAATGTAAATATTGCAATTTAATAATATGAATAACGTTGTCTTCTCAATTATTGATTAATAATATATCATATAATGCAGATGATTCTGTGACAATAATCGAATCAGAATCAATAATATGAGAGATATGATACAACAATTACTGTAGCAATAATTGAATATAACTGAGTGACTTCTCAGCGTAAGCATCAATAATCAATACAGTGTGCTACTATGCAACCACGTGTATAATTGTACTTTTACTACCGAGTAGTTCAACAGTATTAACGGTAAAACTTCCGCTGTTATTTTCATAAAATATTTTTTTCAGTTTTCTAACTACGACAAGTACTTCCGTTGTGGGGTCCACCAATGATTATGCCGTCGTACGAATATTTCCCGACAAAAAGAATATTCCCCCAGCCAAATGAATATTATATAACAACTTGCGTAATTTGCAAAATTTATAAATATTACCCACAACTATAACATTGTAACAAATTCATTCCATAATATTCAAAATGATAATTATAGAAAAATTATCTTTATTCATAAAAGTTGGGGTCTTACATCTTTTATCATCAAGAGCATTACACTTGCATACGTGCATGCCAGACGCCCTTTGATTGTCCCCGAAAATACAATAGTCCTACAAATTACAATTTTGACCCTTCCTAAAGACCTCAAAATGAAAATTTTAAAGAACAAAAGTTGTTAGTCTATTGGTCCTCGTTCCGGATCATCTTGAATCACCTCAATCGGAGTTCGTATGAAAAAGTTAAGATCATTTTGCTACATGAGGTCAAAACTGTCCAACCCAGACCACTTTTCCGGCGTTGGGGTGCAAGACAGTGGCACCGGGGTCCGAATTCCAGCGCCGGGGTGCGAATTCCAGTGCTGGGACGCGAACTTCTGCCTTATTTATGGCGCTGGAGAGCGAAATTTGGCGTTGGAGCTCCGAATTACAGAACACCCAACCACGAAGAACAGAATAACTAAATTCTGGACTAATTACTGCTGTTAACATCTAAATTAAGACGTAAAACTTATATAGATTGCTCATAAACATTTACTTATCATACATATACCAATATTAAAGCAATCAAACAATAATTTCAGAAAATTTAAATCCTTGAAACCATAGTTTAAAGCCCAAAACTCCATGTTTATACACTATTTTATGTTTTAAAAACATTTTACGAATTTGATCACCACTGGATTCGTTTCTTAACCAATTAACACGATTTAAATTACGTCGTTTTCATTTCTTCACATACTAACATAATCCAATACCAATTTATAGTTTATAACATATATTAGACATATAATTTCGTACTTTCTTAAGCCATTTTTCATAAACATACAATGTTATAAACTTTTCTCCCTATAAACCCAAATTTCATGAATTTAATCATTAAATATCACTCACAATTGATAATTAGCATATTATAACAACATACATACATGTATAAATCCAATATAACTACCAATTTACAGTAGATAATCACTAAGAAATCAAAACCTAGACATTAGTAGAAATTTATATCTTCAATCCATGATTGTTGGGAAGAAGAATAATAAGAACCTTGTTACTCCAACTGTGATAGCCCCGAATCCAGGTCCCAAATTACCTCGAATCCGGTATACTATTTCTATAACTGTTTGCGAAAGATATAAACATAAATTGTTTTTACATTAAACTTTACACACTTATCCCCAAGGTCGAGTAACCTTAACTTTTACACAATTCATAAACTATCTAAAATACAACACATTTATCAAAATACGCTATTTACAAACTAGCAGCACTTTATATCCCAAGCTGAACTTGGCATTATCTTTTTCTTGTATCTGAACACGTTCGCCTTATCTGCATTGTTTTATCATGATATAGCAAGGATGAGCATGAAAGTTGCCCAACAAGTTTAAATACAATAATATAATGATATATCATGATTGAAGAGTATGAATAATAAGATGGCTATAATTCATCAATATAATTGAGAACTAGCACGAACAAACTTTTGACTGAACAAGTTTTAAACATGAACAAACATTTCTGAACCAACTGGTAATGAAGGTGATCAGCATTTCATACCTGACTTATACATGCAAGATGTACAGAATACAATTTTCGTGGCAATCAGAAATGATTAACCATAAGCTTTAATAAAACAATCTTATTAGAGTTAAGTATAAAGAAACTTGCCTAAACCGTTGATTACTGCTACGCAATTTATATCGCTTTACCCCGAAGACCTAATATTAGTAATATAGATCTCCAATATTAGAATAATATCATCACAGTATAATTCTATTATATATATATATATATATATATATATATATATATATCTACAGAATAACCTAAACACATAGCTCATAATCCTATCAGTCTATATAACACATAAGACATAGCATCAAGTCAAACTATTGCAGTTTGAGTTGAACCCGAAACAATTCTTACATCCCGACGATCTAGTCGGACAAAATTTCGAGTCTAAGTTCAATTAAAATCTTACTTAACACTTAACAATTATCACAGATAATTATCTTATCAGTCAAAATAATTTTCATAAACTCGTAATAATTTTTAAATAATTATTACCATTTATCAAGAATTTTCAATCATTAAAAAATATTTAAATGAATTAAATACACATAATTCTTTTATCATTAATATTTATTTATTATTAAATATTAATGAAAATCATAACATAATATTATAATATAATATATATCAAAGTATTTTTAATACCTTAAAATCATAATTATATGATTTTTAAACCATTAAATCCATTATCCGATAATTGCTATTAATATTAGAATATTAATATTTTCATGACAAAATATCAAAAGTTATATTTTATAACTTAAAATATTTTTATAACACTTAAATCATTTTTATATGATTTTTAAAACATTAATTCTATTTTTCCATAATTTATTTAATATATCTATTAAATAAACTAATTATCATTAATATAGATTAATTAATGAATTTCATCACAAAATATTAAAAGTCATCAAAAATAACTTAAAATATTTTCTAATATCATAAAATAATTTTTCATGATTTTTCATTAATTAAAACCATTTTTAAATAATTTATTTAATATAATAATTAAATAAATAAATACCTTTTATATTCCTAAAAATATTAAATATTTTCGAAATATACTCAAAATAGTTAAAAACTATTTTTCAGACTTTAAAATAATTTTTCAGAATTTATTTAGTATTTTTAATAATTAAAAACCATTTTTTTCTATTTTTAATTAATTTCCGAAAACAGAAAATAAACTGTCACTAAAGGGCCCTATAGCGACAGAACCGTCGCTATAGGTGTTCTTGAGCCCAAACCCAGAAAATCTGACAGTCGCTAGGGGCATGGTTTGACCACAAATGATTCAGGGTTCCGGTAGATTTCTAGTCTGCTAATGTTTTCGGTTATGTAGTATGACTGTAATACTATGATCTAAAGCAAATCTCATAGCCAAAAAAAATAACATACGCAAGGTCTAAGCTGCAGAAAACGTTGTCAGACCTGTTCTTCATTTCTGGGTTTTCCAGAAATGAAGAACAGTTCGAGTTAGCTTCTTTAAATCCATATATCTTTGGTTCTAGGTTTAGTTTGGGTTATCCATAGGTTCTAGCGTGTAGTCCGTATGTCAAGGTACAACAAACAATCACCAGATCAACTTAAAAACATCAAAACAATAAGCTATAGATCGGTCAAACTAGGCTACAACAACCATTCTTGAACATTTCTGGAAAAACCCATAAATGTTCTTGAACAGTTCGGTCAACTGATGTTTGACAACAAATTCACCTGATTCTGTGAACCATATGAGGGTTCTAATGAGTTTAGTATGTAGATTATATGTCATACTATAATATTCAATCAACAACATAATACAAACACTAAAAATAAGAGAGATCTAGAGCCTGCAATATCATTGTCAGACGAATTGGAAATTTTGGGTTTGCCCATAAACCATATTTCGTGACTGGTCAACGCAGTTTGACCGAGTATAAACTACGATCTAGACTAGATTAGACCCTGATTCAAGTTGGATATTAAAGATCTCATGGCATAGAATAGATCTATAACATCAAACACACTAAACATCTAACACACAAAGATCTACGAGATCTGACATAAGACTGTCAGACAATTTTTTGGAATTTTTCCAGATTTTGAAAAAAATGACATTTCGTGCACATTGATGTTATGGATCTGGGATTTATCAACCCAGATCATCAATTGACACCCTAATACACAACCTTAACCAAACAATTTCAACATATAACATAAGATCAAGAGTTTTCTAAATTTAGGGTTTTTATACCTTTTGAACTTTGATTCTTAAATCTGATCCTTGTGATCTAATCTTGTGAAGTTAAAGGCTGATACTTGCTTATCTTATCACACTTTCTCACTCTTAATTTTCAGATTTGAGATAGAGAGAATGAGAGTTGGCATGAACAAGAAATAAAGTGGCATTTTCTCTCTCTAAATCTCTTAAATAATCACTTGGATGCATGTATGATCTGAGATAGTCGTCAAATAAGGGCTGAATTGCTGATATTTTAAATCACATGCTACACTAGGTTAGGGTTAGGGTTGGTGAACAACCAAAGATAAGGCAAGATTCACAAGTTAGCTAATAAAAACAAAATGTAAAAAGGGCATTTTGGACATTTCCATATATTTCTAGAATTTGCCATTTGATGAAACCCTTAGGGTTTAGGGTTTAACCCTTAAAAAAATTTAGCAACTTGGATTTCTAAGATTTTCTAGTTAAATTATAAAATAGAAAATCATGATTTCTATATTATAATTAGGGCTTTCTAATTATATCACAATCTCCTAATTATAAATCAATCTTACTTATTAGGATTAATTTATCCTAATTAAAATTACTAATTACACAATTAGGGTCAAAATCATGGATTAGGGTTTATAAACCACTAATTAAGATTTCTAATAGAAAAATAAATTTTCTAAATTAGAACTTAGATTTCCTAATTAGATTAGGGTTTCTAATAACTTGACAATTAGGATTTATATTTCCTAATTAACATTTCTAATATAGCAATTAAATCCACCACTGTACAATTAGGGTTCAAAAATTGGAAATTAGGGTTTTCAATCCCACAATTTAGGGTTTCTAATAGAAAATAATTTTCTAAAATAGAAATTAAATATTTGTAATTAGATTAGAGTTTTCTAATTACTTAACTTGAAAATTAGAATTAATATATCCTAATTAACATTAAAAGTTTTAAATTAACAATTTCATTTTCCCTAATTATAAAATTAGGGTTTCAAATCCCAAAATTAGGGTTTTCTAAATTTGAAATTAGAGTTTGCTAATAAGTAAGCTTTTCCCTAATTAATAGTATAATTAATACCACATAAACATTATAATTATCCTTTCCATTCCCAGATTAGGGCTTCAATTTATCAGAATCTGAAACTAGGATTTTTAGATCAAGTATTAGGGTTTTCTAATAATCAAATCGGGTTTTAAAATTCAGAATTAGGGTTTTGTAATCAATTTGTTAAGATTAAACCTAATTAATCCTATAATTATTTACACTTATGCCATTAAGTTCCCGATTTAGGGTTTCATCACCGAATTAGGGTTTTAGATTCCAGGAGCTGACATTAGGGTTTCTAGAACCAGTTTCTTGGATTTCTTATTAATCGCTAGGGTTTTCTAACCGAACGTTAAAGTTCTTAATATATAATTAGGGGTTGACACATATATAATTAATCTGGTCAACCATTGACCCTTAACCACATTCAGCACACATACATAACCATATTCACATAACTTAATCACATAAATCCTTAATTCTGAATAATTAACCTATATCCTTCATAGAATTTTGAAATCATCAAAATTTCACCCTAATAATATCAAACGCATACACTTATTTTCTGTCTAGGTCTAATATTTGACCTTAAATCAATCATTTAAGATTTTAATAAATTGTCTAAATTCTCGGGTTGTCACATTCACCCCTCCTTTTAAGAATTTCGTCCACAAAATTCACCTTACACCTTACACCGTGAACCTTACACCATTCACACATATCACATGCTACCCAATACACCACTCACAAGAGTAAAAAGTTTAAAATTGTGCTGAGGGGTCATATAGGCCATGAACACATAGATTTGACGGTATTCATACCGTAAAACTGTACATTACTTGGTCTGTTTACAATCACAAAGAAGGTAAACTACCGTTGCTAGTACTTTAGGTGATTAGCCCATCGTACGCTTACGTCATGCATAACGTATTTTTTTTAGCGAATATTTACGCTATTAGATTGGATTATTTATCCAAACAACATAGTTCACCTCAGTCTTATCATAGGATTCCGTTCCAAAGCAATTTGGTAAATTAAACTTTTTGAAAACATTTTTGAGAATGATGTCATGATGCCGTACTGTATTTACAGTCCATTGAGGATTCCATCATTTGGTGATTTTATCATGCTACATCATACCATAGTGGAATAGTGATTTTAAGTCAAATTCACACTAAGTAATACTGCATTGATGACTTCATCATTTTTATCATCTCTGCACCAGGTTACATGGTACATAAGTGATAAATAAAAATAATTTTTTTTTAAAAGGCACATAGTGCGTATTTAGCTTGATGTCAAAAAATTGAGGTTTAGCATAGCTAGGAGTTTAGGAAAACCTAAGTCTCCACTAATGATCATTTGCTTAAACATTCTATCTGTTCCTATTATCCTCAATATTCCATTCACACATAACTATACCCAGTTCATAAAACCACACTTATGAGTCCATAAATTGCCACAATCATATGAGTTGACGAACTTTCCTAGACAGACCTTTGGCGTCCATTCGCTGAGGGGTTCATAAACATTTCATATAACTATGCGTCAAGTATGTCACATAAGTATGAGTTTTAAGAACTCGTGCTTAAACCTATATTCTCTACATATGACCTATCTATCTGTTATACACATGAGAAAGGAATCACCCTCTTAACACGCATATAGCAAATAGCGTGACACAACATTTCAATGATTATCAGTGCCAGAAACTAAGTGGTTGTCAAACCAAACTCGGCCACTAATCAATATAGGAAGCTAAGCAGACAATTCCCCGCCCATATAAAGAATTGGTCAACCTAACCACTACATCGACCAGGAAGCTAAGTGATTCTTAAACCAAGTACAAATTCCCCGCCCATACAAGGAATCATACAACTCAGCTGCCGACACAAGTCCTCATTGAAATCCCCACCTAATCTTAACCCCCTTTTCCATACGAATTTCATTTAATCCGTATTCATAATCCATAACTCTTTCATGAGTTTTCATAGTACAATTTCATAGTACAACTGATACACAACATCTTGCTGTAAACTTTTCAATCATCAGATTGATTCTTTCCGGTTGTCATAACCTTAACAGATCACGGGGTGATCTCATCGTATATATTACGATTCAATTCTATGACTTGATCGTTTTGTTTTACGATCTCCTATTCCTGCACTGTCAGTCTATTAGACTCAATCTATTCACCATTACTGTTCAACTTTATTATCAGAGTTAGGGAACTCTGTATCTTAACAGCTTATCGAGATTCATCTTTGAACCTTTCCGACCAACTAACAATATTTGAGTTAGTCTTATCCTAATCACTGCGGTTATTGGTCTCAGGTATTCCTACCTAAGCTTCATAACCAACAGCTCTGATACCAACTATGATAGCCCGGAATCCAGGTCCCAAATCACCTCGAATCCGGTATACTATTTCTATAACTGTTTGCGAAAGATATAAACATAAATTGTTTATACATTAAACTTTACACACTTATCCCCAAGGTCGAGTAACCTTAACTTTTACACAATTCATAAACTATCTAAAATACAACACATTTATCAAAATACGCTATTTACAAACTAGCCGCACTTTATATCCCAAGCTGAACTTGGCATTATCTTTTTCCTGTATCCGAACACGTTCGCCTTATCTGCAATGTTTTATCATGATATAGCAAGGGTGAGCATTAAAGTTGCCCAGCAAGTTTAAATACAATAATATAACGATATATCATGATTGAAGAGTATGAATAATAAGCTGGCTATAATTAATCAATATAATTGAGAACTAGCACGAACAAACTTTTGACTGAACACGTTTTAAACTTGAACAAACATTTCTGAACCAACTGGTAATGAAGGTGATCAGCCTTTAATACCTGACTTATACATGCAAGATGTACAGAATACAATTTTCGGGGCAATCAGCAATGATTAACCAAAAGCTTGAATAAAACACTCTTATTAGAGTTAAGTACAAAGAAACTAGCCTGAACCGTTGATTACTGCTACGCAATTTATATCGCTTTACCCCGAAGACCCAATATTAGTAATATAGATCTCCAATATTAGAATAATATCATCACAATATAATTATGTTATATATATATATATATATATATATATATATCTACAGAATAACCTAAACACATAGCACATAATCCTATCAGTCTATATAACACATAAGACATAGCATCAAGTCAAACTATTGCAGTCTGAGTTGAACCCGACACAATTCTTACATCCCGACGGTCTAGTCGGACAAAATTTCGAGTCTAAGTTCAATTAAACTCTGACTTAACACTTAACAATTATCACAGATAATTATCTTATCAGTCAAAATAATTTTCATAAACTCATAATAATTTTAAAATAATTATTACCATTTATCACGAATTTTCAATCATTAAAACATATTTAAATGAATGAAATACCACATAATTTTTTTATCATTAATATTTATTTATTATAAAATATTAATGAAAATCATAACATAATATTATAATATAATTATAATATATCAAAGTATTTTTAATACCTTAAAATCATAATTATATGATTTTTAAACCATTAAATCCATTATCCGATAATTGCTATTAATATTAGAATATTAATATTTTCATGACAAAATATCAAAAGTTATATTTTATAACTTAAAATATTTTTATAACACTTAAATCATTTTTATATGATTTTTAAAACATTAATTCTATTTTTCCATAATTTATTTAATATATCTATTAAATAAACTAATTATCATTAATATAGATTAATTAATGAATTTCATCACAAAATATTAAAAGTCATCAAAAATAACTTAAAATATTTTCTAATATCATAAAATAATTTTTCATGATTTTTCATGAATTAAAACCATTTTTAAATCATTTATTTAATATAATAATTAAATAAATAAATACCTTTTATATTCCAGAAATATTAAATATTTTCGAAATATACTCAAAATAGTTAAAAACTATTTTTCAGACTTTAAAATAATTTTTCAGAATATATTTAGTATTTTTAATAATTAAAAACTATTTTTTTCTATTTTTAATTAATTTTCGAAAAATCGAAAACAAACTGTCACTAAAGGGCCCTATAACGACAGAACCGTCGCTATAGGTGTTCTTGAGCCCAAACCCAGAAAATCTGACAGTCGCTAGGGGCATGGTTTGACCACAAATGATTCTGGGTTCTAGTAGATTTCTAGTCTGCTAATGTTTCCGGTTATGTAGTATAACTGTAATACTATGATCTAAAGAAAATCTCATAGCCAAAACAAATAACATCTGCAAGATCTAAGCTGCAGAAAACATTGTCAGACCTGTTCTTCATTTCTGGGTTTTCCAGAAATGAAGAACAGTTCGAGTTAGTTCTTTAAATCCATATATCTTTGGTTCTGGGTTTAGTTTGGGTTATCCATAGGTTCTAGCGTGTAGTCCGTACGTCAAGGTACAACAAACAATCACCAGATCAACTTAAAAACATCAAAACAATAAGCTATAGATCGGTTAAACTAGGCTACAACAACCGTTCTTGAACATTTCTGGAAAACCCAGAAATGTTCTTGAATAGTTCGGTCAACTGATGTTTGACCACAAATTTACCTGATTCTGTGAAGCATATGAGGGTTCCAATGACTTTAGTATGTAGATTACATGTCATAATATAATATTCAATCAACAACTTAACACAAACACTAAAAATAAGAGAGATCTAGAGCCTGCAATATCATTGTCATACGATCTGGAAATTCTGGGTTTGCCCATAAACCATATTTCGTGATTGGTCAACGCAGTTTGACCGAGTATAAACAATGATCTAGACTAGATTATACCCTGATTCAAGTTGGATATTAAAGATCTCATGGCATAGAATAGATCTATAACATCAAACACATTAAACATCTAACACACAAAGATCTACGAGGTCTGACATAAGACTGTCCGACAATTTTTTGGAAATTTTCCAGATTTTTAAAAAATGAAATTTCAGTGCACTTTGATGTTATGGATCTGGGATTTATCAACCCAGATCATCAATTGACACCCTAATACACAACCTTAACCAAACAATTTCAACATATAACATAAGATCAAGAGTTTTCGAAATTTAGGGTTTTTATACCTTTTGAACTTTGATTCTTAAATATGATCCTTGTGATCTGATCTTGTGAAGTTAAAGGCTGATACTTGCTTATCTTATCACACTTTCTCACTCTTAATTTTCGGATTTGAGATAGAGAGAAGGAGAGTTGGCATTTACAAGAAATAAAGTGGCATTTTCTCTCTCTAAATCTCTTAAATAATCACTTGGATGCATGTATGATCTGAGATAGTTGTCAAATAAGGGCTGAATTGCTGATATTTTAAGTCACATGCTACACTAGGTTAGGGTTAGGGTTGGTGAACAACCAAAGATAAGACAAGATTCACAAGTTAGCTAATAAAAACAAAATGTAAAAAGGGCATTTTGAACATTTTCATATATTTCTAGAATTTTCCATTTAATGAAACCCTTAGGGTTTAGGGTTTGGAGTATTTAGGATTTAGGGTTTAACCCTTAAAAAAATTTAGCAACTTGGATTTCTAAGATTTTCTAGTTAAATTATAAAACAGAAAATCATGATTTCTATATTATAATTAGGGCCGGGCTTTCTAATTATATCATAGTCTCCTAATTATATATCAATCTTACTAATTAGGATTAATTTAACTTAATTACAATTGCTAATTACGCAATTAGGGTCAAAATCACGGATTAGGGTTTATAAACCACTAATTAAATTTTCTAATAAAAAAATAAATTTTCTAAATTAGAACTTAGATTTCCTAATTAGATTAGGGTTTCTAATAACTTGACAATTAGGATTTATATTTCCTAATTAACATTGCTAATATAGCAATTAAATCAACCACTGTACATTTAGGGTTCAAAAATTGGAAATTAGGGTTTTCAATCCCACAATTTAGGGTTTCTAATAGAAAATAATTTTCTAAAATAGAAATTAAATATTCGTAATTAGATTAGAGTTTTCTAATTACTTAACTTGAAAATTAGAATTAATATATCCTAATTAACATTAAAAGTATTAAATTAACAATTTCATTTTCCCTAATTATAAAATTAGGGTTTCAAATCCCAAAATTAGAGTTTTCTAAATTTGAAATTAGAGTTTGCTAATAAGTAAGCTTTTCCCTAATTAATAGTATAATTAATACCACATAAGCATTACAATTATCCTTTCCATTCCCAGATTAGTGCTTCAATTTATCAGAATCTGAAACTAGGATTTTTAGATCAAGTATTAGGGTTTTCTAATAATCAAATCGGGTTTTAAAATTCGGAATTAGGGTTTTGTAATCAATTTGTTAAGATTAAACCTAATTAATCCTATAATTATTTACACTTATGCCATTAAGTCCCCGATTTAGGGTTTCATCACCGAATTAGAGTTTTAGATTCCAGGAGCTGACATTAGGGTTTCTAGAACCAGTTTCTTGGATTTCTTATTAATCGCTAGGGTTTTCTAACCGAACGTTAAAGTTCTTAATATATAATTAGGGGTTGACACGTATATAATTAATCTGATCAACCCTTGACCCTTAACCACATTCAGCACACATACATAACCATATTCACATAACTTAATCACATAAATCCTTAATCCTGAATAATTAACCTATATCCTTCATAGAATTTTGAAATCATCAAAATTTCACCCTAATAATATCAAACGCATACACTTATTTTCTGTCTAGGTCTAATATTTGACCTTAAATCAATCATTTAAGATTTTAATAAATTGTTTAAATTCTCGGGTTGTCACATTCACCCCTCCTTTTAAGAATTTCGTCCACAAAATTCACCTTACACCTTACACCATTCACACATATCACATGCTACCCAATACACCACTCACAAGAGTAAAAAGTTTAAAATTGTGCTGAGGGGTCATATAGGCCATGAACACATAGATTTGACGGTATTCATACCGTAAAACTGTACATTACTTGGTCTGTTTACAATCACAAAGAAGGTAAACTACCGTTGCTAGTACTTTAGGTGATTAGCCCATCGTACGCTTACGTCATGCATAACGTATTTTTTTTAACGAATATTTACGCTATTAGATTGGATTATTTATCCAAACAACATAGTTCACCTCAGTCTTACATAGGATTCCGTTCCAAAGCAATTTGGTAAATTAAACTTTTTGAAAATATTTTTGAGAATGATGTCATGATGCCGTACTGTATTTACAGTCCATTGAGGATTCCATCATTTGGTGATTTTATCATGCTACATCATACCATAGTGGAATAGTGATTTTAAGTCAAATTCACACTAAGTAATACTGCATTGATGACTTCATCATTTTTATCATCTCTGCACCAGGTTACATGGTACATAAGTGATAAATAAAAACAATTTTTTTTTAAAAGGCACATAGTGCGTATTTAGCTTGATGTCAAAAAATTGAGGTTTAGCATAGCTAGGAGTTTAGGAAAACCTAAGTCTCCACTAATGATCATTTGCTTAAACATTCTATCTGTTCCTATTATCCTCAATACTCCATTCACACATAACTATACCCAATTCATAAAACCACACTTATGAGTCCATAAATTGCCACAATCATATGAGTTGACGAACTTTCCTAGACAGACCTTTGGCGTCCATTCGCTGAGGGGTTCATAAACATTTCATATAACTATGCGTCAAGTATGTCACATAAGTATGAGTTTTAAGAACTCGTGCTTAAACCTATATTCTCTACATATGACCTATCTATCTGTTATACACATGAGAAAGGAATCACCCTCTTAACACGCATATAGCAAATAGCGCGACACAACATTTCAATGATTATCAGTGCCAGAAACTAAGTGGTTGTCAAACCAAACTCGGCCACTAATCAATATAGGAAGATAAGCAGACAATTCCCCGCCCATATAAAGAATTGGTCAACCTAACCACTACATCGACCAGGAAGCTAAGTGATTCTTAAACCAAGTACAAATTCCCCGCCCATACAAGGAATCATACAACTCAGCTGCCGACACAAGTCCTCATTGAAATCCCCACCTAATCTTAACCCCCTTTTCCATACGAATTTCATTTAATCCGTATTCATAATCCATAACTCTTTCATGAGTTTTCATAGTACAATTTCATAGTACAACTGATACACAACATCTTGCTGTAAACTTTTCAATCATCAGATTGATTCTTTCCGGTTGTCATAACCTTAACAGATCACGGGGTGATCTCATCGTATATATTACGATTCAATTCTATGACTTGATCGTTTTGTTTTACGATCTCCTATTCCTGCACTGTCAGTCTTTTAGACTCAATCTATTCACCATTACTGTTCAACTTTATTATCAGAGTTAGGGAACTCTGTATCTTAACAGCTTATCGAGATTCGTCTTTGAACCTTTCCGACCAACTAACTCTATTTGAGTTAGTCTTATCCTAATCACTGCGGTTATTGGTCTCAGGTATTCCTACCTAAGCTTCATAACCAACAGCTCTGATACCAACTATGATAGCCCGGAATCCAGGTCCCAAATCACCTCGAATCCGGTATACTATTTCTATAACTGTTTGCGAAAGATATAAACATAAATTGTTTATACATTAAACTTTACACACTTATCCCCAAGGTTGAGTAATCCTTAACTTTTACACAATTCATAAACTATCTAAAATACAACACATTTATCAAAATACGCTATTTACAAACTATCCGCACTTTATATCCCAAGCTGAACTTGGCATTATCTTTTTCATGTATCCGAACACGTTCGCCTTATCTGCAATGTTTTATCATGATATAGCAAGGGTGAGCATGAAAGTTGCCCAGCAAGTTTAAATACAATAATATAACGATATATCTTGATTGAAGAGAAATTAAATATTCGTAATTAGATTAGAGTTTTCTAATTACTTAACTTCAAAATTAGAATTATTATATCCTAATTAACATTAAAAGTATTAAATTAACACTTTCGTTTTCCCTAATTATAAAATTAGGGTTTCAAATCCAAAATTAGGGTTTTCTAAATTTGAAATTAGGGTTTGCTAATAATTAAGATTTTCCCTATTTAATAGTATAATTAATACCACATAAGCATTATAATTATCTTTTCTATTCCCAGATTAGGGCTTCAATTTATCAGAATCTGAAACTAGGATTTTCAGATCAAGTATTAGGGTTTTCTAATAATCAAATCGGGTTTCAAATTCGGAATTAGGGTTTTGTAATCAATTTGTTAAGATTAACCCTAAATAATCCTACAATTATTTACTGTGACGCCCCCAAAATTTGGTATACATCACCCATCTTGGGTCGTCAGATACATGGTACAAAATTCAAATACAACTTACTAATACAACTGTCGTGTACAATACGACAAAACATAACTGTGAGTTTGAATACAATTATTGTCTACTAGAGATTATACAAACTCAAAAAGAGTCCTCATTACAATTATTAACACACTATTTCATATAATAGTGAGGACTACTAATGCTATCCTCTGAACCGTCACTCCGTTCCCTGACTAGCCCCTGCTATGTTCTCATTTCCTGAAGAGAACAGTGAAAGAAAGGGTGAGCTCAACTAGCCCAGTAAGAAATATTATGACTAAGATAATGCAGAATAAATTATCGTTAGCCTTCAACAGTATTAAACTGATAAAATATAACAACATCAAGTTTAACAGCAGCGGATCAAGCAATCCATTAAAAGAGTCAAGTAGAGAATAGAATCTACTATCTTTTATGAATTATAAAGTTTTTCATCACTTTTATCGCTGAGACTCAGCTTAATAAATAAACCACATCATCCCTGCACTACGGCCAAGGATATTTATTAGGGTCACGACCACAAATTCCATGCACTACGGGCCAAGAACATTTGTGTATTCATCAATGGTCATGATCATGCCAACAACTGTCCATCAATGCACTATAGGCCAATGAGGACTTTTACCGCATTATTTGTAATATTACGGTCATGATTACACCGAATAATCCCTGGTCATAATCATACCAAGTCCATCCATGCACTACAGGCCACATATGACTTTCAAAAAAATATAAACATGAGGATGATGACAATGATATAAGAATTCAATAAAACAAGTTCAAGAATTAATTTGTCCAATAACTACTAATGTCTAAATTGTCCACATGATACTGCTTTGTAGAGTAAAATTCAAGAATGATCAGAAGAATATTTCCATGAAAAGATACTGGATGAAGCGCAAATATCAAGGATATTCTACTAATTTCATGCAGTATAGAAGTCAAAACTTTAACCAACTGAGTATAATAAAGAATGGAATAACAACAGAAATCACTATGCATGCGGTACTTCGCATAGACTGGTTATTCCAACAGAATAATAATAACGGAACCAGGTCAGGCAAATTTTGAACCGACAAGATGTTCCAACGGAATAATAAAGACGGAACCAGATCCGGTGTAAAACACACAAACAGGATGTTCCAACGGAGTAATAATAAAGACGGAACCAGGTCCGGTGTAAAACACACAGACAAGATATTTTAACAGAATAATAAAAGAATGTCACCAAGTATAGGGTAGACCGCGTATACAGGTTATTCCAACAGAATAATAAGAAATGGAATAACAACAGTTCTCTTCATGAATAAGAAAGAATAACACCCCTTACCGTAACAGAAACTGGATATAGGAAAAGAAAAGTTAAGTAGCAAAAAGCTTTTCTTCTATCTCTTTATAGTTTCTCTCTCTAGAGTTCAATGAATTCGTAAGAAAATAACGAAGGAATGAGCTTTTATTTATAGGAAAATGGAATGCATAGTAACTAATCCATGAACGGTCCAGATTGATTTACTTTAATCTGACGGACCATGCTTAAAGAAAATCTTTTAAATAAAAAATAATATATATTCTATTTATATAAAATGATTTTTACTATGCAAACACTATGTAAAACACTATGCAACACTATGCATAATAAAATATAATATATTCTATTTATAGAATAACTTTAATAAAGTATTCTATTTTATATAAAAAGATGTTTCTGATTTATTATGTTAATAATACGAATAAAACAAAATGTCATCATCGCTATAATAATTCATATTATTAATCGACAATAATTGAATCAAACTGAGCGACTTCTCACATAAATATCATTAATCAATACCGTGTGCTACTATGCAACAACGTGTATTACTGTACTTTTACTACCCAGTAGTTCAACAGTATCAACGGTAAAACTTCCGCCATTATTTTAATAAAATATTTTTGTCGTTTTCTCAATCCGACAATAATTCCGTTGTGGGGTCCACCAATAATTGTACCGTCGTACGAATATTTTCCAACACAAAGAATATTCCCTGACCAATCGAATATATTATAATAACTTGCATACTTTGCAAAATTTATAAATACTACCCACAACTATAATATTATCTCAAATTCACACACTAATATTAAAAAATTATTTTGAGAAAATTAATTCTTTATTCATAAAATCTGGGGTTTCACATTTACACTAATGCCATTAAGTTCCCGATTTAGGGTTTCATCATCGAATTAGGGTTTTAGATTCCCAGAACTGACATTAGAGTTTTCAGTACCAGTTTCTTGGATTTCTTATTAATCGCTAGAGTTTTCTAACCGAACATTAAAGTTCTTAATATATAATTAGGGTTTTACACATATATAATTAATCATGTCAACCCTTGACCCTTAACAACATTTAGCACACATACATAACCATATTCACAGAACTTAATCACAAAAATCCTTAATCCTGAATAATTAACCTATATCCTGAATAATTAACCTATATCCTTCATAGAATTTTGAAATTATCAAAATTTCACCCTAATAATATCAAACGCATACACTTATTTTCTGTCTACATCTAATATTTGACCTTAAATCAATCATTTAAGATTTTAATAAATTGTCTAAATTCTCGGGTTGTCACACCAACTCTTTAGCAACATAAACAGAGAATCACTCTCATCCTCACAACTCTCTTTCTCCGCTCTAAGGCTTAGGAGAAAGAAATAATAAGCGTAAAAAAAATACTAACTCCCACTAACGTCAGGTCACAAACCCAAAAGTTTGCGTCAGTTAGAAATAAGCCAAATATCACATGACCTTGTTTGGCTAACCCCAAAACTCCTCTACTAGATTATTTTTATATTATTTTTATTATATAGTTTTTATTTGTCACACTTGCCACCAACTTAAATAGCTTACAATAATAATTATAACAATTCTAATTTTATTATAATTATTTTGATAATTATATATCTAATTTAATTAATAAATTAGAAACATCACTTGATTTAATTTATTTTTTTCCAAATAAATTAAAAAATTCATTTAATTTAATTATTTTCTTAAATATTAAGCAATTGATTTAATTTAATTATTTCCTTAAATTAAATCCTTCAGATAAAATTATCATTACTCAATTTAATTAATATTAATCAATTTAGTTACTAAATTAATTCACCACAATTTTATCAACTATTTATTTATCTCAATAAATAAATAGTTTTAAAATATTTATTTGATTTAATAAATATTTAAAATTAATTACTAAATTCATTTCATTCCTTCAATAGTTAACTTAACTATTAAACCTCACTTTTCCAATATATGAATATATATTTCTCTTCACATCACGTCATATATTTCAACATATATAACACGTACATATACATACTTAAAATCAAAATATCTCATAATAAGAATTTTAATTATTAAATTCATACTTTAATAATTTATAAAAATTCGGGTTGTCACATTAACTCTTCAAGATCTATTATCCTCCCACTAGCCCCTTTAATGATAAATATCTTTATCTTAGAAGGTAGCGTGTTTCGCAACAAACACCTTTTGCTAAGTAGGATTATAAAACATATACCCTAAACTTACTTTAGGATGTCCCACAAATCTGTACTTGTCAAATCTTGTCCGAAGCTTATCCTTTGAAACCTTTTTCACATAAGTTGGACAACCCCTTATCTTAACATACTTAAGATTAGGAATCCTCCCTATCTATAACTTTTATGGAGTCTACGGTAGGATTTTGAGGTTACCTTTTCGTAGATATGCAGTAATTTCTAGAGCATGACCCTAAAAGGATACTGAAATATTGGTAAAATCATTATGAACAGCACCATGTCCAACAAGGTACAATTTTTCCTTTTAGATACATCAATCAATTATTGTGTATCAGTAGGTGTCCTTTATGAGAAAACCATTTGAGATGATCTAGAAACTCATTGTACAAGTATTCCTTCCTTGATCTGATCAAAGAATCCTAATATTTTGCCAATTTGTTTCACTTCTGAATTCTTTGAATCTTTCAAATAATTCACACTTGTATTTAAGCAAATACACACATTCAACTCTTTGAATGATCATCTCCTTTTCTTATACTAGTTTGTTCAATTTGCAAAATAATTTTTCATGTAAATCAAGTATACAAAATATATTAAGTAGTATTCCAGTTCTATACAAAATATTATTATTATAAATAGAACAACAATTGTTCTTAAATATAATACCAAAGATTTCATTTTCCAATAACAAAATGGAAATAATGTTTCTAACAAGAACTGGAATACAATAACAACTTATTGACTTAATAGATTTGCCCGTATGCATTGCTAAACTATAAGTTTCTATGGCTAATGTAGCAACCTTTGCTTCATTACCCAAATAGGATTACTTATCTTTGTTTAGCTTTCTACTTCTGTTTGGTCCCTTCATAAATCTATATTTATGATAACCAAAGTCGGTATCGAATACCCAAGTAGAACCTTGACTTAAAGAAAAATTTATTTTAAATCATGAACAAAATTGTATTTGTAACTAAAACTTCACTTTATTTTGAATAATATGAAATCTTATTCCATATCTAAATAAACTCCTTTATTTAAGGAAATATGGATTCTCTTTCCTATTCACAAATAAACTCCTTTATTTTGAATGATATGAAATCTTATTTCATATCTAAATAAACTCCTTTATTTAAGGAAACATGGAATCCAATTTCAACTCCAATTAGTTATCATGAAATCCAATTCTAACTCTAATTAGTTAGCATGAAATCCAATTTTAAAATTAAAATAAACCTTTTATTTTAAGATTAAAATAAACTTTTATTTTAATTATAAAATTATTAAGATTATTATATATATATATATATATATATATATATAATCATACTATGATTCGCGAAAATAATTAACCTGAACATGCAGAATCTGGTATGATATAAATATATCACTTGCTTTAGTATATACCCAAAACGTGTAACTAAAGTTATATATATAGATGTTACTAAGTAATATGCATGTATCATATATATATATATATATATATATATATATATATATATATATATATACCCAACGGAAAAGGTCCGGACTCCCGGACCTGATCAAAAACGGACCCCAACTTTTTTTTTGTAGAACAACTTAAAAAAATAAAAAAATTATGGAACTGAAATTTTTTCATAATACAGTTTTTTGGGTGTGTTTTTAATTCCTATAGCAACCAATGTATGTACAGTCTGCCCAGACTGTACAGAAATATTTTGATATAGGCATCCAAATCACGCCCAAAATACTGTATTATGTATAAATTTTAATTCCATAATTTTTTTTTTAGTTGTTTCAAAAAAAAGCAAAAAAAAAAGGTCCATATTTTAATAGAATCCAGGATCCCGGACTGGATCCGGACTATATATATATATATATATATATATATATATATATATATATATATATATAACAAACGTAACAGTAACCATGAACACAACGAAATCAGGATTTCACGATAATTTTTATTATTATTATTATTTTATTTTATATAACAAAATTATACCCAATTAAATTATTCTAAACACATATCAAATCAAAATAATTAATAATTCGCATAAAAGTTTGAATTTGATGCCACTGTTAGGTTTTTAATATTCATGAACGCAATCAAATTACAGAAAATAAGCGAAATCTTGATAAAATTAGAGTTTAAAAATTTTACAAAACATATACCCAGATTATCCTTTAGGCACAATTATTAATTATACGAAAAATATGAACAACAAGAATCATACCCTTGAAGATTTGAGCTTCCTCATGTACAAGTTCACCTCCAATCTTTTTCGCGTTCAACTTGAATCCACCGGGTTTGGTTCCTTCCTTTGATTAATGTTAGCCACCCAAGTGTTTAGCATCTAGAGGTGATCCACCAAGGAAGAAGAAAGATTCAAAAAGATGAGTGTTTGGCAAAACCCTAGTTTTTCTATCTCTCATATAAAAAGAGTGTACTCTCCCAACTATTGGAATTACGTATTCACTCATTTTAAAAGTGTCAACCACCTCACCCATAATAAGACTCCTCTTATTTATAGATTTGTGCAACCCTCCTTAACAATTAAGAAATTGAGTTTTATTTTAATTAATTAAACTCATTTAATTAATTATGCTCCCAATCTTATTAGGAATAATTAATTAGTTTTTTTAATTAATTAGCCTCCTAATCTTATTAGGAATAAATGAGAGTACTTATATTAAATTAATTTCCAACTCTTTAAAAATTAAAATAATAATAATTATAATAATATTAATAAGACTCCTCTTATTAATTTATATATTTAATATTTCTAAAATATTAAATAATAAATATTAAGCTATTTAATTTAATCTATCACCATAGATCAAATTAAATATAATTAAATATTATTACGATTATGCCATTAACTTCTTAAATAATTATTCTTCCTTTTGATGATGTGACCCTTTATTTTCTTCATATTAAACTGGTTGTTTATAAATCAATTAGAACAATTCTAATCTTATTTAAATAAATAAATTAAACTATTAATTTATTTAAATAAATAATATTTATTCTGCAATAGGGATAAGCCTCCATAGCGATTAACGACTTTTCAGATAATATAGATTTCAACATTAATCATAAAAGAACCTTTGAGTAAATAGTTACTGTACAATTCAATCCTTCCACCATACAATGTCCCAAGTAAATATAAGACATGAAATTATTGTCAAGTCTTATTTTATTTAATTATACGTATTTCGACTCTTAAATGCACAACTCCAAATAATGCAAAATAGAAACTCCTTTCTAATTTCATTTTGCCTTGGCCAAGGACTACTGGGTTGTCATTTATCGAATCACATAGGACATTTCTCTTCTTTTACTAGAAGCGGTAGATTCTTTATTGATCATACATTACCTCTATGTACAACTTATTACACCCAAGCATATCCTTTGATATACCCTAAAGGTCTTAAGGAATAAGTCAAAGTATAACTAATCATACAAAAGATACTATGATGATCTCAAGTCCAAGGATCACTTGTACTACTATCACTACAAGAATCCCTATTGACAAGCAAGTAAAAACTTATTAGGTATTCCTTAGCGAGCCACGTTCAGTGAACTTATTCCCTAATAAGCACCTATATACATATTTTAGTGTATCCACACAAATGATCATGAGATCAATCATCTTCATCCAATGAGCAAGCAACATATGTACCAATCTATCCGGATTCACTAATCCCTAATTTAGTAATCCAACTATTGGGAACAATTTTAGTTTTAAGCTTTCTAAGAATTTAGATCTCATTAGAATGATCATCATCATTATTCTAAAAGCATTGCTTAAAACTATGGGTTTATCATATATTATAAAGCAGCATCATGTACATAATTAAAAGCATTTAATAAATTAATATTTTTTTATTAATAAACGAATAAGATTGTTACAAAGTATATGCTTTATCATCAAATATGATTGACTTGTGTGCATAATACTTTTAGTCCTTACCAGAGGGTTCACCACGTTCTGCCTTAACTGAAAGTTTTAAGGAAAGTAAGGATGAGCAACAAATTTGCCCAACAAGTAATATAGCAAAAGGGAAATCAATGTAGTATTAGATTTCTTAAGGGTATATCAATAATGATAGTTCAAGATAGCAAGAAGTATCGATGATTACCAACAATAGTTACTATGGACAGAAAATATCAATAATATTCAACGATTAATCAATCCAAGATTTCAAAGTAATGAATTTTGAGCAGTCACTAAGGACTATGAACTTCTCCTAGAATTAAAAGTAATAAACTGATAACTCTACAAAAACAAGTACAACAGGTGATCAGCCTAAAGTGTCCTATGTCATGTATAACATTTAGTCTTTCTCATGTGCGCACGTCGGTTCCCCGATAATATATAATTCCCCTACCAAGAGGGTTGTTCAACTCCGTTATAAGAGTCTACACCAAGTTAATTTAGTTTGGATAGTTTTCGATCAAATATCAATAGTCTAGCCAAAGCAACGGCTTAGACAATTTTCTTTCACATTATATATATGAACAATTTTCATTCGTATCAAGGTTTGTAAACCATATTTATAGATTACGAAGTATTATACTTTCAAAGTTCTACTTGTACGATCAATAATAGCACAAGTTCAAGTAATGCTTAATAAAGAGTAAGGTTTGAGTACTTGCCTCAAGCGTAGTTTACCAAAATATAGCTTATCAAAACTCTTTTGAATCCTAACATAATATAGTATGCGTATAGGATATTCATTAGTTACATATGCTCATACATAACACGTAAGTTTAAATGCATACATAAACATCTACGTTAGTTGTACACTCCTTACATATACCTTGTGTACTTATATCACAACATCAGTTTATAAGACACTATAAAGTTAACAATATAGTTTCTACTCATTGCTTTATAGTTCCCAAACATATTTTGAGCTTATCACTTTGTAAGTTCATAATCTCTTACTAGACATTTGATTCTATCATTTAGCAAGCTTTTTTACCATATTTGATAGTATACTGGTTATATAATGCAAGTTAAAGTAATACTATAAGCATGCATGAACCCTCAAATTATTTACAGAAAATAGATCTTACTGAAAGCTGGCGCGACCGTGCTTGGTTTGTACTAAGGAGTGGCGCAGTCGCGCTGCTCCTGGTGCAAACCAAGACTGCTACACAAAAGCTAGGCCAGACTTGGACATCAAATCACAATTAGGATAACACTTGCATAATCATACATGACGTGATATTTATGAATAGGTTTGGTCTCTTTTATAACTTGTTCTTTACAAGATTTACTATGTCTGACAAAATTAAGACTTCACTTGTTGATTTAACAAAGTCCTTTATGTTTAGTTATTATATTCATTTGATGAGATCAATAAGTCCCACTTGAACATGCTTACATTATCTTGGTCATATATGTCAAGTTATGGAGTCCTACTTCATTTATGCTTACTCTAACCCACACTTAACTAGTTTACGATGCATATGACTAACTAGCCTACCTGTCAATCACGTTTTTATGCATATTCATATCTTAACATGGTGGTCTCAATCTCAGAAATACGTGCAAGGTTCGTCATCAACAAATTTATTTCCCAATCTCTTAAGTTTCTTTAAGAACACATATATATAACAAGATATGCAACCTATTACATGTAAGGCAACTTTAGACCATGCTACATAATCATTTGTGAATATACTCAAGATAAGAACTTAAAGGCACAATGTGCATAAAGCTTTTTTTTTGCAAAACTTCCTTTGGAAGATCATTAAAACAACTAGTAAAACTCCTTTAAGCATGCAAGATGAGTTCACATAGACTAAATCATGCTTTCATAATCACATCATAGATCACGTAAGCATGTTTTGAAGTTTAAAACTTAGTGTAAACTTAGTTCATTTACACATAGCTATTATGGTCTTTTACTTGCATTTTCCTTTTAAATCATGCTTGAATATACTATATCATCTCCAACCATGTAAACTAACATATTGGTCACATATCAAGACATGTCAGAACATAATACACTTGTATCCAAAGTCAGGACATGTATTACACGATGTTTATCAAAACTAGTTTCCAAATCCTTATACTTCTTTGAATACACACACCAAACCTAGTTCTGATGTCTTACTATATATTAAACAATATTATTTTATATGTTTGGGTCATCTATATGCATGTTCAAACCAACCTAACATGTTTAGCATAACACTGAATTATTACAGTAGTATCTGAGATAATCACCCTGCGCGGACGCTCGGTATTAAGCAATAGAAGTAGAGCGGCCGCGCCACTTCATTCAGAGGCAAAAATAAATGGCTCTGCTTCTGCAGTGCCTTAGCACAAGTATTGCTAATTCTATACCCAGACTAACTGCAATACTTCAAATCATATTAACAATTGACAAAGAATTCAAGCAAATGCTAAGAATTTTGACAAAACTCAAACTAAGAACAAAATTAGAATTTATACCTCTTGAAGCTTAAATGGATTCTTCAATGCACTAATTATATGTCCCTCAATGCTCAATGGCTCTTACTCTCAACTACACTTATCAAACAAATTTTCACGTAATAGAGAATGAGAAGAGGAGGTTGCTTTATATAGGGTTGTCCAGTTATTGATCTTGCACTATGGTTTGATTCAAAGGAAAATGGATGGAAACAACTGATAATGAAGAGTTTTCCAACTACTAATTTGTAGCCATCATCATCATGGATTATAGCTTCATCATCTTCCTCTAGCCTTTTAGTTTAGCTAAGTTTCACGAAACAGTAGGGGGATAGACCATTGGCCTAATACGTGGCTAATAACTGAGTTTTAATTTGGGAGAAGGCTTTAAATCTTAGCAAAATGGTTAATAATGCTTAGTTTGATTCTTTAGACTTCCAAAATGTAATTTTAATGTGTTAATACTACTATATAATGGAAAGTTAGAGATTATTTATGTACTTACATCATATAATCCATGTACATTAGTCCAGTCTAATTAATATTTATAACATGTATGGACTCAATTTAATTGTTCACTAATAATTCCATATCTCCTTAAAACATTATTATTCCAGTTAGACTCACTTATTGGAATAATTTTTAATTCTTTGATATAGTACACCTTTAATATTCCACACATATTTATTGTCATATAAGCAATTATTTATGTAACTTATAATTCCTTTCACTATACTATATAGTTTCTATATATAATATAGTTATACTAAAGTGTCACAATACACTTTCTTTTTAATGTAGGAACTAGATGTTAACACATATCTTATGCATCAATTAAATAGATAATACATACTCTTATTATGTAATGTAATTTATTATTTAGAATAAAAATTAATTAATAATATAATATTAATTAATTAATTTACTTACATCCTCATTCTCATGCCACACAAGGCATCTTACAATTCTCATCATCACTTCCACATTTTCTCAATTCTTATAAATTCAATTTAAATTAGTTGAATTATTCATTTCACAACACATCAATATTTATATTCAAATAAATATTCATTCTCTTATTTTATCAAAATAATATTTATTCATGAAATTCTCAGTTCTTACAACAACTTCAATTGTAGGCGCAAATGGGTGAAACTCTCGGCTATAAGAACCTTCGCTAAAGTGGAGTGATGTCATCATCATCCCCTTGGATAGGTGTCTAAACCTAATAGGCTAACGGGACGAAGACATGGGAGCATCTCGTAGGCCCAAAACTGCCAATACAAGATCAAATATCTGTCTTCAGTTAAACTCTCAACCCAAACAAGGGAAATCAAAATAGAAAATACTCACCAACAAGAATGGGTAGAACCCTAACCAAGCCTCTGTCACGCCCTCTAAGCGTAGGCGCATCCCATTGAGGAAATAGTCAAAGGTGTAGGAGCCTCAATCAAACTCTCCAATATGATCCACCTCCCGTGTGGAACTGAGTAAAGCGAATAACACCATCGAAGAGTTATCAGCCGGGAAATAACCTTTGAGGATGATCTGAATCAATCGCCGAATGATGTGATCTCTAATCCTTCGATCATCGGGCAATGGCTCAATCAAAGCCCCACTTACGGCATCTATACTCAAAAGACCAATATAGATTGTCCTGCCCTTGAGCGCTATAGCTCGTAACAAGGATCTGACAGCAGTTGGGGAAATATTAGCCACAAAAGGCACTAGCGCCTCTGAAAATTCCAATGATGAACCGTCAATCCATCAATGTCATCATCACCTCGCAGTCCAGCGAATAGAGAGACTGAGGCTGGTGAAACCAATGCTCAGACAAGGCCCTGAGATAATCCCATTGACAACAATGGGAGAGGATGGAAAAGAAATCCTTGAAGCCCCAAACATGCACCACCTCTCAGTACTCTAGATGAAGAGTCTGGTACAGAGAATGTATGATGAACCGATTCCCTTTAGGCTTCATAAAGTCGGGAACCTGCATCACAATGTAAATTAAAATCAGAAACCTTAACCCCACAAATGGGAAAAGAAAGATCAAACACAGCTTTTACCTCGTTTGCATGAAGATAGATCGAGGGATGATGACTCATATCATCCAGAAGCTCTAGAATCATCACATTTATAACTGGAATCTCCATATTGGGAATAGAAGAATAAGGAATAGGATCCACAATGGGTACGTCCTCATCCTCGTCCTCGACATCTGGTCTCTCAACCCGGATAGGACGAATCACTGACTTAGTAAACTGACGATGCTTTCGGACTGGGTGAGGCCGAGGCACTTCTGAAGTTCTCCTCCTCACACCTGAAGAGGTCCTACAGGAGCTACTCGGTTGGTCTAGATCCATATATCTTGATAAAAGTCTTCAAATCACCTTAGAAAGGGTGTGGTAAATTCTAACCCGGAGCGTATCAAATTCATTTCATATGTGATATGCATACATCTACAGTAGAGTTAAAAATGTATGTTCATTCAATGCATTGACTCGTGAAAAAAATTTCACCATTCTCCTTTGTAAAAAAGGACTATCCACATACACGTAAGCATGACTAGGTGGCCATTCAGTAGCACACCAACTCAAAGTCATAAACATCCTATATGCATGAAAAATATCAAAGTCATAATCCATAAGGGTAGCCTAATTACTAACATTTCCTATATTGAATAATTTTTATCAAGTCATATGAGCGTGCATGCATATTCACTACTATGTGTTTCGAAGCATTTTTTATGATATCTCACTTTCCAACGGTTAAAACTGGAAAAGAAGACATGTAAACATTACCAGGATAGTGTAAAATGATTGTACAGTGACGAATTTTGCGAAAAAATAGCCCGAACTCAGTAGATCTAAAGAAGAAATCTCAGATTTTATTTGCGGCTTCAACTTAAAAATGACTTGTGAAAGGGAAAGTCAAGAGAGATATAGCCCATGGGTGGCCGCGGGTCTACTCGCGACAGCTACGGGTCTACCAACGACTACCTAGGTGGTCCCCACCCACTCTAATTCGATCAAATTTGAGTTGCAAAGGAGGTCCCACAAGTTGAAAAGTCAAATCAGGAAAAAAAATGCTACACGATTAAGCGGAAAAGCCTAAAATCCTGATTTTCAAGGACCAAACTGCGGGTCTACATATCAATCATTGGTATTCACCCAGATACAGAGTTCACAAAGCTGATGATCAAAGCTATTGAAAGTTTCCTTTTGTAATACCTTGCGAAGGTCTGATGCCATCAACGTGGGTTGTAATTGCAATCAAAAGCATATATCTCGTTAGAAATCCATCCCTAGCGGAGATTTCATACATCCTTAGCCATTCAATAACATCTTAATGTGGGTCAGGCAGCCCTGACATTACCAGTTATTGGTGATAACTCCAACGAAGCATTGGAGGTGGTGCGATGATTCAAGCCGTTGAGAACTATTTCAACGAGGGTCAGGCAACCCTGACAATACAAGTCGTTGGCAGTAACTCTAGCAAAGCATCAAAAATACCAAACGATGCAAACCATAGAAAACCATCCACATTGGGGAAGGCAGATGATGGAATCTGTTATACAAATCCTCAATAATCAAAGCACAATTCCCCAAGAATCGCTCATAGAAGAGAAGAACATCTTCGTCGAAAGCCTGTAATGAGGATTAAGGAATATGGTGATAACCCCAATGTCAACATCATTTGGTCTCAATCATGGATAAACCTCCATTCTAAATATTTTGAAGACATCTTTGCAACTTGTCAGCAAATCAGGCTTAAATAGCACTGATGGGCAGTTCAAACTGCTGGCAATAACCTCAACGTGGTATAAAAGAGATTCATGTGCTAACCCCGAGAGATCTAGTTCCAACCTCAGAGATAACCCTGAGGGATTCAGTACAAGTTCTGGATATAACCCCAGAAAAGTCAGTTCCAACCCCAGAAGCAACCCCGAGATACTTAGTTCACACCCAGAGATAACTGCAAGAGGTCCAGCCACCTTAGAGATAACCCTGAGTACTTTCAGCAATCCACAGCAGCCCAATCTCAAAAATAACCCTGAGAAACAACTGCTACATCTGCGTAAAAGCCGGAGATAACCCTGGTGGGGACAAAATCATCATTTTGCCACCTCAACATCACATCAACGTCATCTCAACATAATTCAAATTCACACTGCGTACCAAGGTGTTCCATAAGAACTATAGCTCAAATCCTGAGTGACAACTACACAAGACAGTAAAATGGATAGACTTTGAAGACTTGGAGATCTAGTCATGGACCCATCTTCATGACTTTGTACAACCTCTAATCTCGTGTCATTGTGTAGCTCTCGATAACAACATTCTGGAAAGTTACATCACTCCTTTATCGGATGCCCGAATTGAAATTTATGAAGGTTCGAGCAGACATCGCATAGCCAAAGTGCATGTAATTCGAGACGAC
The DNA here is from genome assembly GCA_020205505.1 of Panax japonicus. Taxonomy (NCBI): domain Eukaryota; kingdom Viridiplantae; phylum Streptophyta; class Magnoliopsida; order Apiales; family Araliaceae; genus Panax; species Panax japonicus. The sequence goes on along the minus strand of CM035098.1, from coordinate 29,783,586 downwards.
AGGACCCGCATGGCTCGGGGCAGTCCTAACAGCCGTGGGTAGACCTGCGACTATCTGGTCTTTAAATATGAACTCTTGGCAGCTCATTTGAAAAAAAAAAGAGAAAATGAAAGAAAACTCTATCCATAATAGCATGTAACCCCTACTAGAGTGCTCTAAACTGAGTGATTCTTCTTTCTAAACACTTGTAAGCTCATGTTTTGTAACATACTGAAGTTTAACTAGTGGAAACTGAGTTTTCAGGGATTAAAAGGTATCTGAGGTCTTCTACGTAGCCCACTTTAAGATTTTTTAGATTTTTAAGCATTTTACTACTTCTATACGTATATATATCTAACATTGAGAGTCACGTTGTATTGGTATACCCAAATCGTCGATCTGTGGTTTTTTATTACTTATATATATACTTTTACATATATATATATATATATATATATTTATATTTATCAATTTTATATAAATATCTGCTTCAACTGCTTTCATAATGTATATATTTAATCTTTCAGCCTGCGGGCTAGATTTGCCTCAATCTTGCTACTTCTAACGTTAACCTGTTCAAAGTGACTAAACTGGAACCGTTGAAATTAGAATAGTTTAGATTTACTCAAATCTAGTTCTTTTTCTAGATTTTGTACATATTGTTTTTTCATGTGAGCTTAGGAATCATGTGATCAAAGATTCAGCCTCTGAATCTAGATTCGGTTCCATTTATGGACATTTTGTAGCTGCAGCCAGCTTTTAAATTATCTTACGATGTATGGATATCCTTAGATGGCTCTAATGTCTATAAGGATTTTAACATTGCTATGTATCTTATTTTCTCGAATATGCCTCGCATCTTGAAAATAAAAGCAATCAAACCAAACACATAATAAAATGACAGTATCAAAGACCTCAATTACTATTGAGCACAAGGGTATGAAAAATTTATTTTACAAAACTTCACTGCTATATCTTGTTAAAATTAAAATTTTATATATAAGTCTAACCCTTTGTATATAGGTGCAAATGAGGCATAACACTACTTCTAAATAACTACATATAGGCCCCACACACATACACAGATAAAAGTTTAATTAAAAGTGGTGGTAACCGTGTTATCACGGATGTCGGGGGATGCCTAACACCTTCCCTTCGCTTAATCAAGCCCCCGGACTCTAACGAATTTTGGTTTCTCAGACCAGTTAAACAGTATCGAATCATTGGTTCGTTGTGCAAACCTTTTCTCGGTTAAGTAGGTGAAATCATTTAAAAATAACAACTGGCGAATCTAACAGTTAAATCGTCGACATATACATGTCGGACCTTTTAAAACTTGTTTTTTCAAACAAGTCTCACCTAAAATGAGAACACCAAAAGACAAGAACAGAAAGGGACAAATAAAAATCCCGACAGGTGATATTATATTTACATTCATGTTAGGCATGGAGTTTACTTCGTGGCCCTTTATCGCTTATATATATATATAGGGTCTGGTTCCTGTAAGGGAGCCCTTACTTTGTTAAAATACGGACTTTTTTTGTTTTTTTTGCTTCTTTTTTTTAAAAAAAAACTAAAAAAAAGTTTAATATTTTATGGAACTGAAATTTTTTCATAATACAGTGTTTTGAATGTGATTTCGATACGTATAACAAAACATGTCTGTATAGTCTGTGCAGACTGTACATTCATTTTTTGGTATAGGTATCCAAATCACGCCCAAAACATTGTATTATCGAAAAATTCTAGTTCCATAAAATATTAAAAAAAAATTAGTTGTTTTAAAAAAAAGCAAAAAAAAATAGTATTTTAACAAAGTAAGGGAGCCCTCATCTGATCGGTTTTGTATATATATATATATATATCATTTTTATATAAATATTTGCTTTAATTGCTTTCATAATGTAGATATTAAATTTTATAACGTGTGGGCTAGATTAGCTTAAATCTGGCTACTTTTAACTTTGACTGGTTTAAAAGTGTAGCATCCCCGAATCCGGGCCCCGAATCGTCGCGGATCCGGTACGCTATTTCTATCACTGTTTCCGGAAGATATAAACATAAATTGTTTATACAATACATTACACACTATTCTCCAAGGTCGAGTAACCTTAACTTAATACACATTTCATAAATTTTCTAACATATAACACATTTATTAAACTATACTATTAATACTAGCCGCACTTTATATCCCAAGCTGAACTTGACTTTAACCTTTTCCTGTTTCCGAACGCATTCTCCTTATCTGCAATGTTTTATCATGATATAGCAAGGGTGAGCATGAAAGTTGCCCAGCAAGTTTATATACAATTATATAACGATATATCATGATTGAAGAGTATGAATAATGAGCTTGCTATAATTCATCAATATAATTGAGAACTAGCACGAACAAATTTTTGACTGAACAAGTATTATACATAAATAAACATTTCTGAACCAACTGGTAATGAAGGTGATCAGCCTTTCATACCTGACTTATACATGCAAGATGTACATAATACAATTTTCGTGGCAATCAGCAATGATTAACCATAAGTTTGAAGAAACTACTCTTATTAGAGTTAAGTATAAGAAAACTTTACTGAACCATTGATTACCGCACGAAATTTAATAACTGCTTTACCCGAAGACCTAATATTAATAATATAGATCTCCAATATTAGAATAATATCATCACAGTAATATACTGTTATATTTATATCAACAAAATAACCTAAACACATTACCACATAAGCCTATCAGTCTATACAACACATAAGACATAGCATCAAGTCAAACTATTTCAGTATGACTTAAAACCGACACAATTCTATCATCCCGATGGTCTAGTCGGACGAATATCGAGTTTAAGTTCAATTAAACTCTGTCTAACCACTTAACCATTATCACAGATAATTTCTTATCAGACAAAACATTTTTCCTAGGCTCGTAATAATTTTCGGATAATTATTACCATTTATCAACATTTTTCAATCATTAAAACCGTATTTAAATGAATTAAATTCACTATAATACCGTAATCATTAATATTTATTTAATATAAAATATTAATGAAAATCATCACATAATATTATAATATAATTATAATATATCAAAGTATTTTTAATACCTTAAAAATCATAATTATATGATTTTCCATTATCCGATAATTGCTATTAATATTAAAATATTAATATTTTCATGACTAAATATCAAAAGTTACATTTTATAACTTAAAATATTTTTATAACACTTAAATCATTTTTATATGATTTATAAAGCATTAATTACATTTTTTTCTTAATTTATTTAATATAGTTATTAAATAAACTAATTATCATTAATATTGATTAATTAATGAAATTCATCCCAAAATATTAAAAGTCATCAAAAATAACTTAAAATATTTTCTTATATCATAATATTATTTTTCATGAATTAAAACCATTTTTAAATAATTTATTTAATATTATAATTAAATAAATAAATAATATTTATAATCCAAAAATATTAAATATTTTCGAAATATACCCAAAATAGTTAAAAACTATTTTTCAGACTTTAAAATAATTTTTCATAATTTATTATGTATTTTTAATAATTAAAAACCAATTTTTTCTAATTTTTAATCATTTTCCGGAAAATAATAATAAAATTGTCGCTAAAGGCCTATAGCGACACTTTCTGTCGCTATAGGTGTTCTTGAGGATTTCCAGATTTTTCCGGCAGTGAGTGAGGGACATGGTTTGACCGAGGTTAACTCCTTGATTATTGCGTTTCTGGCCTTGTAAAAACTTTGATGTTGTAGTACTAACGTAGTACTATAATTATATACCAATTCTATAACCAAACAACAACATAACAGTGAGTTCTAAGCTTCCAAACATTCTGACAAACATGTTCTTCATTTTTCTGGGTTTACCAGAATCGAAGGTACCCACTTTGGGTTCTTATAACTTTCATTCTATGTTCGATTTATGTGATCTATCAACTCCAGTTTGTAGACAACATGTAGTACTACAACTATCAATCATAATAACACAAAAACATCACAGAATGAACAAGATATGTCCGGTCAAAGTATGACACGGACACTGTTCTTTACGAGTTCTGGGTTCACGATTTAGGCAGTTCGGTCAGCGGGTTTTGACCGTTTATATCTTGTGATCTGTAATAGATATGGGTCTGATTCTTTTTGCACCTTAAAGATCACATCTCAGGCTACATATTACAATTTTTAAACATTAAAAACACATAACACACACGGATCTATGGTGTCTGACATTTGGCTGAAAATGAAAAAATTCTAGATTTCCAGATTTTGAAAAACTTTAAATTCGTGCACTTTGATATTATGGGTTCATGATTTATCAACCCAGAACATCAATTGACACCTTAATACACATCTTTGAACAATCAATTGCAACATTTAACAAAGAATCGAAGGATTTCTAGATTTTGAGATTTTATACCTTTTATGCTTAATTTTTGATTCTTGATCCTTGATGTTGTTCTAATACACGCGGGGATGGATTTTGAGACTGATCTAGCAATACATTTCAAAGTTTGGTGAGAGAGGTAGTTGGTGAGAGCAAGAAATGAATGTGGCTATATTTTTGTGAATTTTCTCTCTCCAAAACCATTATATAATTCTTGATTCAATGCACTAGCTTGCTTGGCTGCTAACATAGGCTGATTGCTGGATTTGTAGGTTGCACAAAGTTAATTGAGTTGGCCACCAACTCTTGATTTGGCAAGATTTTCAAGCTACAATATAAATAATGCACAAAGGGCATTTTTGTCATTTCCTTAAATTTCTAGATTTTCTCATTTGATGAAATCCTTAGGGTTTAGGGTTTGAGCATACTAAGATTTAAGGTTTGGACAAATTTAGGGTTTAGATTTTTAACCCTCAAATATTTAGCAACTTGGATTAAAAAAAATTCTAATTAAATTTTAAAATAGAAAACTTTGATTTCTAAATTATAATTAGGGCTTCCTAATTATATCATAATCTCCTAATCATGAACCAATCTTACTAATTAGGACTAATTTATCCTAATTAAATTTGCTAATTAAGCACTTAAGGTCAAAATTGTACATTAGGTCTCAAAACCACATATTAGGGTTTTAAATAGAAAAATAATAGTTCAATTTTAGAAATTAGATTTCTTAATCCGATTAGGGTTTCTAATAACTTGACAATTAGGATATATATTTCCTAATTAACATTGCTAATATAGCAATTAAATCCACCACTGAACACTTAGGGCCCAAAATTGCGAATTAGGGTTTAAAACCCTTGAATTAGGGTTTCTACTAGAAAAATTAATTTTCTAATTTAGAAATTAAACATCGTAATTAGATTAGAGTTTTCTAATTACTAATAAATTGAAATAATTAGGATTAGGGTTTCCTAATTAGCATTGCTAATTTTAGCAATTAAAACCACAAATGAGCATTAGGGTTTCTGACGGAACAATTAGGGTTCCATAAATTGGAAATTAGAGTTTGTTAATTAATTAACCTTTGCCCTAATTAATACTTAATTCATAGCACTAAAGCATTAAAATTCTCCGTTATAATCCCAGATTAGGGTTTCACTTTATCAAAATCTGAAATTAGGGTTTTCAGATCTGGTATTAGGGTTTTCTAATAATCAATTAGAATTTTAGATAATTCATTAGGGTTTTCCCTAATTAATAAAAATTATTGGCGTTTAACCTTGTACATACATTAGATTCCCAATCTAGGGTTTTCAATATCCGATTTACGGTTTCGAACTTCTGAAACTGAAACTAGGGTTTCCAGAACCGATTTCTAGGGTTACTTATTAGACGTTAGAATTTTCTAACTGAACGTTGTCGTTCTTAATATAACTTAGGGTTTGTCACATATATAAATTATCTGATCAACCCATGACCCTTAACCACATTCTGAACACATCATTAACCATATGCACAGAACATAATCACATAAATCCTTAATCCTGAATAATTCACCTATATCCTTCACCGAATTTTAAAATCCTCAAAATTCAATCCCAATAATATCAAACGCATACACTTATTTTCTGTCTAGGTCTAATATTTAACCTTAAATCAATCATTTAAGATTTTCATAAATTGTCTAATTTCTCGGGTTGTCACATTCACCCCTTCTTATAAGAATTTCGTCCCCGAAATTCACCTTACACCTTACACCGTGCACCTTACACTATTCACACATATTTCAAATGCTACCCAATACACCACTCACAAGGGTAAAAATTTTAAAACTGTGTTGAGGAATCGTATAGACTGTTTGTTTTTCATTTTTGCAAAGGTTTTATGGAAATTCATCCGCAAACCGTCATTACTTACGGACACAAAGGGTGATTAGCCCATTATGTCATGTACTGGCCAAGTACTCATTTTATCTGTTTTCCATCACTGCCCAAAGGCACAAAAATTTTACCTCAGTCTTATTTGATTCCACAGTAAAACATTTTGTTTGGAAAATTTCTTTCAATAAAACATTTTTGAGAATGACGTCATGATGCCGCACTGTATTTAACAGTCCGTTGAGAATTTCGTCATTTTGTGACTTTGTTATACTACATCATACTGTAGTGGGTTGACGATTCTTAGGTCACATCCAACACCAAGTAATTCTGCATTGATAACTCCATCATTTTTTTATCATCTCTGTACCAGGTCACATGGTGCATAAGTGATAAATAAAAACAATTTTTTTTAAAAGGCATATAGTGCGTATTTAGCTTGATGTCAAAAATTGAGGTTTAGCAAAGCTAGGGGTTTAGGAAAACCTAAATCTCCACTAATGATCACATGCTTAACAATCTATCTGTTCCTATAATCCTTAACACTCCATTCACACACAACTATACCCAGTTCATAAAACCACACTTATGAGTTCATAACCTGGCCACAATTATATGAGTTTACGAACTTACCCTAGTCTGACCTTTGGCGTCCGTTCGCTGAGGGGCTCATAAACATTTCATATAACTATGCGTCAAGAATGTCACATAAGTATGAGTTCTAAGAACTCGTACTTAATCCTATATTCTCTACCTATGACCTATTTATCTATATATAATAACTAGCGTGATACAACATTTCAATTATTATCAATGCCACCAACTAAGTAGTTTTTACACCAAGTGCAATTCCCCGCCCATACAAGGAATCATACAACTCAGTTGCTGTCACGACTCCTCATTGAAATCCCCACCTAATCTTAACCCCCCTTTTCAATACGAATTCAATTCATATTCATAATCCATAACTCCTTCATGAGTTTTTATAGTACAATTTCATAGTACAACTTACACACAGCATCTTGCTGTAAACTTTTCAATCATAAGATTGATTCTTTCTGACTGCCATAACCTTATCAGATCACGGGGTGATCTTATCGTATATATTACGATTTATTTCTATGCCTATGATCGTTTTGTTTTACGATCTCCTATTCCTGCACTTTCAGTCTTTTAGACTCGATCTATTCACCATTACTGTTCAACTTTATTATCAGAGTTAGGGAACTCTTTGTCTTTACACTCACCTAGATTCATCTTTGAATCTTACCGACCAACTAACTCTTTGTGAGTTAGATCTTATCCTAATCACTGCGGTTATTGGTCTCAGGTTTTCCTACCTAAAGCTTCATAACCAACAGCTCTGATACCAACTGTAGCATCCCCGAATCCGGGCCCCGAATCGCCGCGGATCCGGTACGCTATTTCTATCACTGTTTGCGGAAGATATAAACATAAATTGTTTATACAATACATTACACACTATTCCCCAAGGTCGAGTAACCTTAACTTAATACACATTTCATAAATTTTCTAACATATAACATATTTATTAAACTATACTATTACATACTAGCCGCACTTTATATCCCAAGCTAAACTTGACTTTAACCTTTTCCTGTATCCGAACGCATTCGCCTTATCTGCAATGTTTTATCATGATATAGCAAGGGTGAGCATGAAAGTTGCCTAGCAAGTTTATATACAATTATATAACGATATATCATGATTGAAGAGTATGAATAATGGGCTTGCTATAATTCATCAATATAATTGAGAACTAACACGAATAAAACTTTGACTGAACAAGTATTATACATAAACAAATATTTCTGAACCAACTGGTAATGAAGGTGATCAGCCTTTAATACCTGACTTATACATGCAAGATGTACAGAATATAATTTTCGTGGCAATCAGCAATGATTAACCATAAGTTTGAAGAAACTACTCTTATTAGAGTTAAGTATAAGAAAACTTGCCTGAACCGTTGATTACCGCACGAAATTTAATAACGCTTTACCCGAAGACCTAATATTAATAATATAGATCTCCAATATTAGAATAATATCATCACAGTAATATACTGTTATATTTATATCAACAAAATAACCTAAACACATTACCACTTAAGAATATCAGTCTATACAACACATAAGACATAACATCAAGTCAAACTATTTCAGTATGACTTAAAACCGACACAATTCTATCATCCCGATGGTCTAGTCGGACGAATATCGAGTTTAAGTTCAATTAAACTCTGTCTAACCACTTAACCATTATCACAGATAATTTCTTATCAGACAAAACATTTTTCCTGAGCTCGTAATCAACATTTTTCAATCATTAAAATCGTATTCAAATGAATTAAATACACTATAATACCTTAATCATTAATATTATTTTAATATAAAATATTAATGAAAATCATCACATAATATTATAATATAATTATAATATATCAAAGTATTTTTAATACCTTAAAAATCATAATTATATGATTTTTCCATTATCCGATAATTGCTATTAATATTAAAATATTAATATTTTCATGACTAAATATCAAAAGTTATATTTTATAACTTAAAATATTTTTATAACACTTAAATCATTTTTATATGATTTATAAAGCATTAATTCCATTTTTTCTTAATTTATTTAATATAGTTATTAAATAAACTAATTATCATTAATATTGATTAATTAATGAAATTCATCCCAAAATATTAAAAGTCATCAAAAATAACTTAAAATATTTTCTTATATCATAATATTATTTTTCATCATTTTTCATGAATTAAAACCTTTTTAAAATAATTTATTTCATATTATAATTAAATAAATAAATACTATTTATATTCCAAAAATATTAAATATTTTCGAAATATACCCAAAATAGTTAAAAACTATTTTTCAGACTTTAAAATAATTTTTCATAATTTATTATGTATTTTTAATAATTAAAAACCAATTTTTTTCTAATTTTTAATTATTTTCCGAAAAATAATAATAAAACTGTCGCTAAAGGCCTATAGCGACACTTTCTGTCGCTATAGGTATTCTTGAGGATTTCAAGATTTTTCCGGCAGTGAGTGAGGGACATGGTTTGATCGGGTTTAACTCCTTGATTATTGCATTTCTGGCCTTGTAAAAACTTTGATGTTGTAGTACTAACGTAGTACTATAATTATATACCAATTCTATAACAAAACAATAACATAACAACGAGTTCTAAGCTTCCAAACATTCTGACAAACATGTTCTTCATTTTTCTGGGTTTACCAGAATCGAAGGTACCCACTTTCGGTCCTTATAACTTTCATTCTATGTTCGATTTATGTGATCTATCAACTCCAGTTTGTAGACAACATGTAGTACTACAACTATCAATCATAATAACACAAAAACATCACAGAATGAACAAGATATGTCCGGTCAAAGTAGGACACGGACACTGTTCTTTACGAGTTCTGGGTTCGCGATTTAGGCAGTTCGGTCAACGGGTTTTGACCGTTTATATCTTGTGATCTGTAATAGATATGGGTCTGATTCTTTTTGCACCTTAAAGATCACATCTCAGGCTACATATTACAAGTTTTAAACATCAAAAACACATAACACACACGGATCTATGGTGTCTGACATTTGGCTGAAAATGAAAAATTTCTAGATTTCCAGATTTTGTAAAACTTTAAATTCGTGCACTTTGATGTTATGGTTCATGATTTATCAACCCAGAACATCAATTGACACCTTAATACACATCTTTGAACAATCAATTGCAACATTTACAAAGAATCGAAGGATTTCTAGATTTTGAGATTTTATACCTTTTATGCTTAATTTTTGATTCTTGATCCTTGATGTTGTTCTGATACACGTAGGGCTGGGTTTTGAGACTGATCTAGCAATACATTTCGAAGTTTGGTGAGAGAGATAGTTAGTGAGAGGAAGAAATGAATGTGGCTCTATTTTTGTGCATTTTCTCTCTCCAAAACCATTATATAATTCTTGATTCAATGCACTAGCTTGCTTGGCTGCTAACATAGGCTGATTGCTGGATTTGTAGGTTGCACAAAGTCAATTGAGTTGGCCACCAACTCTTGATGTGGCAAGATTTTCAAGCTACAATATAAATAATGCACAAAGGGCATTTTTGTCATTTCCTTAAATTTCTAGATTTTCTCATTTGATGAAATCCTTAGGGTTTAGGGTTTGAGCATACTAAGATTTATGGTTTGGACAAATTTAGGGTTTAGATTTTTAACCCTCAAATATTTAGCAACTTGGATTAAAAAAAATTTCTAATTAAATTTTAAAATAGAAAACTTTGATTTCTAAATTATAATTAGGGCTTCCTAATTATATCATAATCTCCTAATCATGAATCAATCTTGCTAATTAGGACTAATTTATCCTAATTAAAATTGCTAATTAAGCACTTAAGGTCAAAATTGTACATTAGGTCTCAAAACCACATATTAGGGTTTTAAATAGAAAAATAATAGTTCAATTTTAGAAATTAGATTTCTTAATCCGATTAGGGTTTCTAATAACTTGACAATTAGGATATATATTTCCTAATTAACATTGCTAATATAGCAATTAAATCCACCACTGAACACTTAGGGCTCAAAATCGCGAATTAGGGTTTAAAACCCTTGAATTCGGGTTTCTACTAGAAAAATTAATTTTCTAATTTAGAAATTAAACATCGTAATTAGATTAGAGTTTTCTAATTACTCATAAATTGAAATAATTAGGATTAGGGTTTCCTAATTAGCATTGCTAATTTTAGCAATTAAAACCATAATTGAGCATTAGGATTTCTGACGGAACAATTAGGGTTCCATAAATTGGAAATTAGGGTTTGTTAATTAATTAACCTTTACCCTAATTAATACTTAATTCATAGCACTAAAGCATTAAAATTCTCCGTTATAATCCCAGATTAGGGTTTTATTTTATCAAAATATGAAATTAGGGTTTTCAGATCTGGTATTAACGTTTTCTAATAATCAATTAGAATTTTAGATAATTCATTAGGGTTTTCCCTAATTAATAAAAATTATTGGCGTTTAACCTTGTACATACATTAGATTCCCAATCTAGGGTTTTCAATATCCGATTTAAGGTTTCGAACTTCCGGAACTGAAACTAGGGTTTCCAGAACCGATTTCTAGGGTTTCTTATTAGACGTTAGAGTTTTCTAACTGAACGTTGTCGTTCTTAATATAACTTAGGGTTTGTCACATATATAAATTATTTGATCAACCCATGACCCTTAACCACATTCTGAACACATCATTAACCATATACACAGAACATAATCACATAAATCTTTAATCCTGAATAATTCACCTATATCCTTCACCGAATTTTGAAATCCTCAAAATTCAATCCCAATAATATCAAACGCATACACTTATTTTCTGTCTAGGTCTAATATTTAACCTTAAATCAATTATTTAAGATTTTCATAAATTGTCTAATTTCTCGGGTTGTCACAAAAAGTGAATAAGTTGGAATCGTTGAAGCTAGAATGGTTTAGATTTACTCAAATATAGTTCTTTTTCCAACTTTTGTACATATTGTTGTTTCATGTGATCCTAGGAGTCATGTGATCACAGATTCAGCCTCTGAATCTAGATTCGGTTCCCAAGATGAACATTTCTTAACTGCAGCCAGCTTGTAAATTATCTACAGTGTCTAGATATCCTTAGATGGCTCTCATGCCCACAAGGAGTTCGGCACTGCTTTGTATCTTATTTTTCAAATATGCCTCGCATCTCAAAAATAAAAGTAATCAAGCCGAACATAATAAAATGGAAGTATCAAAGGCCTCAATTACTATTGAGCACAAGGGTCTAAAAAACCTATTTTCCAAAACTTCACTACTATATCTTGTTCAAATTGAACTTTTATACAAAAGTCAAACCTTTTGTATATAGGTGCAAACGAGGCATAACACTATTTCCAGATAATTACATATAGGCCTAACTCACACACACACAGAGATAAAAGATAAATGAAAAGTGACGGTAACTGTGTTTTCATGGAAGTTGGGGGTGCCTAACACCTTCCTCTTCTTAATCAAGCCCCTGAACCCTAACAAATTTTAGTTTCCAATACCAGTTAAAAAGTGTCCAATAATTGGGTCTTTGTGAAAACCTTTTCTCGGTTGAGTTGGTACAACTATTTATAATCTGCCAACTGGCAACTCTAAAAGTCAAATCATTAACATTTACATGTCGAACCTTTTCAAACTTGTTTTTTCAAACAAAACTCATTAAAAAGGAGAACACCAAAAGACAAGCACAAGAAGGTACAAATAAAAATCTCGACGTTGACAAAACATATGTTGGCGCATTCTACAACTTCTCTTTTCATGTTTGGCCACCAATAATATTGTCGCAGATCTTGATACATCTTCATGCTTCCTAGGTGTATTGAGTATCTCGTACTATGCACTTCTTATAATATCTCCTCTCTTAACTCTGGTACTTAACGTACCCAAATTCGTCCTTCAAATCTCAGCAATCCAGTGCCATTGATCTTATACTTCAGTTCTTCACCATCAGCTAACCGTTTCTTAATGTTACCACATTTTTCATCACTATCTTGAGCTTCTTTCACCTTATCTAGTATGGTCAGACTTGCTTCCATTTCTATTACTTTATTCGAATTCTTCAGATTTTTCACCTCTAACTCCACTTTCTCCATTTCACTTACTAATTCTTCTTGTTATGACAATACAAACAACCTTTCTCTACTCTTTCTGCTTAAATCATCTTCTACTACATTAGGCTTCCCTGGATGATATAGAATATCACAATCATAATCCTTGATCAATTCTAATCATCTCCTCTGCCTCATGTTCAACTCTTTTTGTGTAAAGATATACTTCAGACTCTTGTAATCTGTGTATATCTCAGACTTTTCTCCTTAGAGATAATGTCTCCAAATATTAAGGGCAAACACTACTGCAGCCAATTCCAGGTCATGGGTAGGGTATCCTTTCTCATAGTCCTTTAGTTGTCATGACGCGTAAGCAATACGTTTACCATTCTGCATCAATATGCAATGTAGTCCCTTGTGTGACGCATCACTATACACTGTAAAGCTCCCTGTATTATTTGGTAATGATAATACCGGTGGTTCACTTAATCTTTTCTTTAACTCTTGAAAATTTTGCTCACACTTTTATGTCCACACATACTTAATAATCTTCCTCATCAGATTAGTCAATGGTGTCGCTATCTTCAAGAAATATTGAATAAACCTCCGGTAATATCCTGCCAATCCTAAGAAACTTCTGACCTCTGTCTGTGTCTTTGGTTATCCTAAATTTTTCACTGCTTCTACTTTAGCTATATCAACAAAAATTTCCTCATTGTCGATGACATGTCCCAAAAATTGAACTCTCTTCAACTAGAAATCACACTTCAAAAACTTTGCATATAGCTTCTCCCTTCTTAATGTTTCCAATACAATCTGTAGATGTTCGACATGCTCCTCTTCAGTCTTTGAATACACCTGAATGTCGTCAATGAACAAAACCATGAACTTATCAAAATACAGTTTAAATACTCTGTTCATCAAGTCCATAAATGCAGCTGGTACATTCATCAGTCCAAATGACATCACTAGGAACTCATAATGGTCGTAACCTTCAACTGATGATAACAAGTTCTCAGGTCAATCTTCAAAAAACATCTCGCTCCTTTAAGTTAATCAAACATATCATCTATTCGATAACAGATACTTGTTCTTGATTGTCAACTTATTCAACTCTCTATAATCCATACACAGCCTCATATAGAACCATCCTTCTTCTTTATAAACAACATTGGTGCTCCCCACGGAGATACACTAGGTTAAATGTACTTCTTGTCCAATAACTTTTGTAGTTAGATCATTAACTCTTTCATTTCAGCCGGAGCAATCCTATACGGTGCTTTTGATATCGGCGTTGTCTCCGGTACTAAATCAATCACAAATTCTATCTCTAGATATGGTGGAAGTCCCAGAAGTTCCTCTGGAAAGACATCCCCAAACTCATTAACTATAGATATATGCCCCATGTTCAAATTCACCATCCGTGTATCCACTACATGAGCCAAATAACCTTCACATCCTTTCCGTAACATCCTCTTGGCCTATATCATCGTCAGATAACTTGTTTGCCTTGGTGACTTGATACCATAAAATACAACCTTAGACTTATTTCGAGTCTTAAGGCTTATGCTCTTCTTCTGACAGTCTATAACTGCCTCTTTCTTAAATAACCAATTAATCCCTAGGATAACATCAAATTCTCCTAAGTGTATCATAATCAAGTTCATGCTAAACTTATGTTCCCTTATTTCCACATAATAATTCATATGGATAAACTCTACAAGGATCACTTCTTTGTTGACAACTTCTATATTCATTGGGTTCTTTATTTTTTATAGGGTAAACTTAATCATCTAGCAAATTCATTAGACACAAATGAACATGTAGCTCCTGAATAAAATTATATATATGCATTTATATTATTGATCAGAACAATACCTGAAACCACCTCCTTTGATGCAACTGTGTCTTACATAGTTATATTGAATGTTCGTGTTGTCGGCTTGCTATATTGTGTTGACCCTCCAATTGTTAACTTTGTGGTACTGCTCTTATTTCCACTTCCTTAATCAGTACTCTTTTTCAACGGACTATCCTTAAACTGATATCCCTTTCCTCCACAAGATAAGCAACGTCCCTTCCTTGGCTTAGAACAATTTGGTGAAATATGTTCTTCGTGACCACAATTATAACAAACATTTTCCCCTTTTATACATTCTCCCAAGTGATTCTTTCCACACTTCTCACATGTTGGCTTCTTCTGTGGTGTACTCCCTTGTTGAGTTTCTAAGTCGTTGCCACTGTTCCACTTGCGTTACTTGATGTGTTACTGCCACCACTGCTGGCACCCTGATTTTCTCCTTCAATCTTCTTCTCGTTCTTTTCTCAATTATATTTGGATACTGCCTCACTGCCACCGTCTACAATGATTGCCTTTTCCAATAAAGTAGAAAACGTATTAATATGAAAAACTACCACCTTGCTATATATCCACGGCTTCAATCTATTCTCAAACCTACTCGCCTTACGTACTTCTGTGTCCACCTGATGAGGTGCGAACCTTACTAGCTCATTAAATTTGGCGGCATATTCAGAAACTGTCATGTTCTCTTGTTTCAACTCTAGAAACTTCACTTCCATCCTGGCTTACATACTGGTCGAGAAATAATTCTCAAAAAATAATTCCTTCAACCTCATCCAGGTTACTACTATTGTCCCATCTCTATCCTGGTTTGACTCCCATCAGTAGTTAACCTCACCTTTAAATAAATAGGTAGTGAAAGATGTATGTTAGTCCTCTGCTACCCTAGTGATAACAAAAGTTTTTTCCATCTCCTCACCTAAATCTGAGCTTCAATAGGGTCAGTTGTCCCTATGAATTCTAGCGGTTCCTACTGCCTTAAAGTCTTTAAAATTTGCCAATCTATTATCCGTTCAGTTTCTTGTTACTGGTGCTCTAGTCTGCATAGCTTGAGCTAGAATATCTACAAAGTTCTGCATTGGGTCTGCTTAACCTCCTTCATTATTTACAAATCTTTCCTCCCTTTTGTTACGATTTTGACGTCTTGGCGGCATTATGTGGTTTAAACAAAATCTTACATTATTACTTCGAGTTTCATTATATGTTATATCTTCTAAGTGTTTAAAATATAACATGTATTTTAAAATCTAACAATCATATTATCATAATGTTGGAGTAACGAATTCAACTTGTTGAATAATCCAATTTAGCTTACTAAATTAACACATTCAGCTTGTTGAATCAATAGATTCAGTTTACTGAACAAATTCAGTTTAATGACTTTTCAAATCATCAGACAGATAGCTTACTATTTTAATTCTCAATACTAATCTATTTAATTAAACATATCATTATAATACTAAATTTATATTCATATACCAAATTTTAGTGTCATACACTTATATGCCTGACATATTTTTATAAATGCTAACTATCCCATTTAAACATTAAAAGATGGGATCTACCAAAAGATATACTTCCCCTATATACATAAGATGGGGATACATACTACCTCACGCTGACTGAGGTTTACATCATCCATAACATAATCCGTAGTAAACAAAAGGGGTACTAATGCATCTATCTACATAACAACCAACTATCCATCACTGAATGCCCGACTGAGCCTCCTCGGTCTGAACATGCTCCTGAGGCGTAACTCCATTCACTCGACGTCGAATGGAGTGTCTCGACTCACCAATCTCGAAATACAACCTCCCTTTCTCCAACCTTGGGGCTCATATATGTTACATCTAGAGCATGCCTCAAGGATTTAATTATAATATCCTTTGCTTGCAACTCTGCCTCTTATTGATCCACCCTCCTCGCTGCTCGAACCCAAGCAACCTCAACTCAGATCTTGTCAACAATTTCTAAATCCAACTCAAATTGCATCGCCTGACGCTCAACTCTCAGCACTCCCAACTTTACTTCCTCTTGCTCCAATCTTTCCTTCAGCTCCGCATTAATAGCAACCATTTACTGAGTCGATATCACCTGTCCTTGCAACTGTATCTTTACCTCTACTAGCTCTACCTTAGCCTGATATTCTAACTCTTTATACTGCGTCTAATTAAACTGATGGGTCAAATTTTCTTCCTCCAGTTGGGCAATTCTGTTTCCAAATACTACATTCTCCTCAAACAAATTGACCACCATCATATTATCATCATAGTCCTCATTCTCAATGTGCTCCTCAACAGGATTCCTCTAATCCTGTTCAATAGTATAGCTATCTTGCCTCTCCACATACATCTTATAAACAAACAAGGACAACATCAGAATCACAATAAAATATATTCATTGATAAAATGATATGATATTTTATTATGTACGATCTATATTAGATGAATCTCTACAATCCATCTCCCAGCATACTCTATAAGAGTTTTCTTCTAAGGTTATAACCTAGGTTTTGCATTCCTAATGTTTATAACCTACAACTTTGATACCGACCTATGAAGGGCCCAAATCCGTGTTCTTTAACCTCGGGCTCGGTGCTCACGATTCATCATCATCCTAAGCATTCTATAAACTATTACAAAATAATAAACATATATTGTTCATTACAATACAGTCTTACAACAATATCTCAAGGCCTATTAACCTTCACTTAAACATGCCTTACATAAGTTACACTTAGTAACACAAAAGGTTTACAATACTAATGTACATAATGTAATATAATACATAAATGTGCACATTAACTATTCTTTCACTTTTCCTTTGTCTTTGTCCTTGTTGGATGTCTCTAGATTAGCTGAAATAAATGTCATGATATAGCAAGAAGAAGCAACTAATTTGCTTAGTAAATTTAAATACAAAGGAGATGTATCATGATTATAAAAGAATTTAGCTTTCAATTTTCAACAATAGAATTTGATTGTGAAAGAACATGAAATAAATTATGATAACAGAATTTCAAATAATTGAATAACAGATACTAAGTGGTCAAAATAACCATGAACATATTCGAAGGTTGTCAGTATTTAAACTGGTCCATTTAGTATGTTTTAGTAAGTAAGGGGATCAACCTTCCATACCCGGTGAATTATGCATAACCACTCAATATATGAGAAATAATTATTTTCCAATAATGCTTTAGTCAAATTGTTCTTTTTCTCAATCTAGAGTCCTTGCCACATCAATTGGTTAGGAAAAACTTTCAAAACATATTTGATTTAACAAATTTAAACATGTTTCATCTAGCTTATATAACTAGCATTAATCTATCTCATCAACAGTTCAAGAATGAAAAAACTTCAACTAATTCACAATTCAATAATAATAGAACAGGAATTCAATTGCACAAAGTGAGAATATCAATAACCAGTATAGATGTGAATAATAATCAATGATTATTCACTAACATGCTTTGAAAACAATAACTCAAGTTTAAGTTAGAGAACTTGCCTTGATTGTGGTCTAATGCTACGCAATTTAGTTTAATCCTCTTAGAGAAAAGACCTATAATTGATATTTCAATTGTCATAGCATATACTCTCTTATAATATCATTACTCAATATTGAATTGTCTAACATTCAGTCACATAGTTAAGTATTAGACATTACATTAAAGTCTTATTATTCTTATCATCATTTGACAATATTTCAATCGCTTCATCGCTTAATATTTCATCTTATAAGTTCCTCTTTATAATCTGGTAAACTGAATACTAATACAGCAAGTCGAATGCTAAATCCAGCAAATCAAATTGTTAAATCTAGCCATTTGGATTGTCAAATCTAGCAAACTGGATTGCCAAATCCAGTAACCTAGACTCCCCTTTTCCAGCATACTATATACTTAATATAGCCTATTGAATATCCAATTCAACATACTATATTTAAAATAACTTTACTCCTCTATATTATTCATTTTAATCTACCTTTTTAATATTATTAATTATTTAATAATATCATAAGCTAATTTTATTAATCTTTTAATAATATTTTAGTCTAATATTATTAATTATATTAATAATATTTTAATCCAACATTATTAGTCATTTAATAACATTTTAATCATTTATTAAATCAATAAACAATTTTTTTAATTGTTTATCATTTACTAATTAATTAATTTAATCATGTTAAAATGTTATAAACATCATATTTTACCAACAATGACCATAACCCCCATCAAAAATCTGCATATATAATATTTAGAGTTTTCAAGCCAGAAAATCTTATTTTCCTAATTTTTAACTTCACATAATTAATTTTACCTATTTATCCATAACATCATCATTCATATGAAAAATACCAAAACATCTCCAAAAATTTTTCTTTTCTGGAAATCAATAAAATATGATTCCCTTATGAAAATATATTTTTCCGGGAATTTTTGAAATTCATTTACTATACTTAAATAGTCTAAAACTACCAAATATTGCAGCATTTTTCATAAATTGAGTTCTTGTCCACATATTCTGAAATTTTCAGGGTATGTTTCTTTCATACAAATGTAGTCACTGTAAAAATTTCACAATTTGTAGAGTTCACCACAAAGAGTTATTCAAATTTACATTTAAATTAGTACTTTCTCATAAAATCTATAACTTCCATTCTATACATCCAAAAATTCTCATATTTTTGCAAGATTCAGATAACTCATCCTTTTAACACCCCGAATTTCTCTCAGACTTTTTAAAGCAACCAAAGTGGACGAAAATGCCCTTGGACCAAACAGCCAGGAGTTTATTTGTGTCACTTTTTTATTCTGTGTTGGCAACACTGTTCCAGCCAAAACAGCTACCATTTGATGTAAAATATTAGAGTGCTACTACTTGGGTTTAGTAGCTAACTTACATATCTAGCACCCCTCTTTGACTGATTGCAAAAAGAAGGTGTAGATCTAAAACGGTAGTTTATCAAAGGAAGAAAAGTTAGGGTTTTCTCAATTTCTTGAACATAGTTTTTCTTTCCTTCTATTTATTCAACTTTCTAATAGTTAAATGAGTAAGAATCAGCATGAAACCATATAAAACATATATATCAAGGGTTTTAGACCCCAATATCATAAACTTTATATCATCAAAATCAAACAAAACAAAAAGGGATATCTAGTTTAGGTTTTTACCTTGATTTAGGAACACAGTTTCTTAATCTTCCAGAATATGATATGAACTTAGGGTGCATTGATAAGTGGATTTTATATCCATGAGTCGGTCTCCATTTCATGCTTATTTGTTGCTATTTTCTTGTGTTCATGTTCGTTTTTACTTGTTTTATGTTCTTTTATGTGTAGGATGGTTGTTGCGACATTTAACAAATATTTGGAGTCAATTTGGTGCAATTTTGGAAGAAGTCTTGAAGTAACAGTAATCATTTAGCAAAATAGACCCCCGCCGGGGTGGGTCTATTTGCCTTGTACACCCCCGCCGGGGCGGGGGGCCTTTATATGGAATTAGCAGAATGGTAGCCCGCCGGGGTCGGGAGTGTCGAATCCTGAGTGTTTTCTTCTGCTTGAAATTTTGTTAGAACATGGATGTTAAGTGTTTGGATTGTACATAGACTCTACTTGATGGAGAATTTTGACTGGAACTTGTGTGTTGGTCATTTATTACTCTATCAACAAGGAATTCAACAACACACAAGGCATATTATGAAGATTAATTCGAGTTTTTCTTAGCAAGCATGGGAAGAAGATTTTGAAGAGATTTTCGGGACGATTGCAATTCTAGACTACGTGAAGGGTGTTTTTCAATATTCTTATTCTTAGACTATTATTTGTAATTGAAAGAATGTTATCTTTGATTTATTCAGTAGTTATTTCATTTATAATGAACTAATTCACTTTTTAGGCTTATGACGGATCCTAAAGTTAATCGATGATTTTGCAAACTTTAATTTCCAGTTCAATAAGATATTTCCAGTTTATCTATATTAATTTGAACTTGAATTTATGAATTGCCTGATCAACAATTCTTTGTGGATTTGTATGGAATCGAGAGAGGATATTCAAATCTAGACTTAGTTAATATAGCATGTGTTCATGAATTTTGTGAATAACAGAATCTTGATGAATGTTAAGATAGAGATATGCTTGACATCGCATGTAATCATATAGAGAACTTACTCTTAAACCTTCTTTAATTGTAATTCACATAGAGATATAGTGAGTTAGTTGATTAAGGTGTTTAACTTGTTTTTATCTAATTTGTAGATTTAAGTTAATATGGTATTAGTGCATCGAGAGGTGGTTAATACTACATTCGTGTTCTTGATTAATAAGCTGAGATAGTGAATTGAATAGGAATAAAAGGGGTTAAAATCAAAGTGAAGCTTAGGGTGAAATCATAAGTCTAATTTTCCATTAATTATTTGAAATTTTAGATTTTGATACTTGTGATAGTTTTGTGGTTATTTATTTATTTCTTCATTTAGTTTTTATAATTATACTCATTGAATTGAATAGTTTAATAAAATTAGGATTAATAAGAAATTGATACTTGTAAGTTTGAGTTTCTTACTACTTTGTCTCTGTGGGAACGATACTCTACTCATTACTATATTAATTGTTGACCACGTATACTTGCGTGTTGTGCGTATATAGATTTTACCCAACAAGTTTTTGGCTCCATTGTCGGGGACCAATTTAGTATAGATCTTAATATTTTTACAATATCAGTTTAATTAATCTAGTTTTACTTAAACATTTTTTTTATTTTTGTTTTGTTCCTCTTATTTCAGGTGGTTGAAGCAGTTTATGCAAACTCTGTCAAAAAATCCGGACTTGCTGCCTTTTGAGGATGACATTGAGAAAAGGTTCCAGAGGTTAAGTAAGTGGATCAAGGAAACGAGGCAAGAATTTGAAACATCTGAGAAAGAAGAGGAAATGGCAGCCGAAGATCAGAGATCGTTAAGGGACTTCGCCACACCCAAGGTGACTGAACTGCAATCAAGCATCACTAGGCCCGCAATTGCTACAAATACATTCGAAATTAAGTTTGGGACAATTCAAATGATTTAGAATTCAGTTCAATTTGGGGGATTGACAAATGATGATCCGAATGAACATCTAGTTAGCTTTCTAGAGATTTGTGACACCTTTAGGTATAATGGGGTGTCGGATGATATGGTGAGACTTCGCTTGTTCCCATTCACGTTACGGGACAAGGCGAAGAGTTGGTTACACTCTCTACCATCGGGATCAATAACTACTTGGGAAGACCTAACCAAGAAATTCCTTGTAAAATTCTTCCCACCGGTGAAAACTGCAAAAATGAGGAACGATATAACGATGTTTGAACAACAACATGGGGAGTCACTATATGAGGCATTGGAAAGATACAAAGAATTGCTCCGAAAGTGTCCACATCATGGGTTGTCTAAGTGGTTGCAAATGAACATGTTTTACAATGGATTGAATGGAAACCTCAGAACCAGTATTGATGCAGCTTCGGGTGGAGCGTTTATGGCCAAGAGCTATGAGGAGGCCTACGAATTGATAGAGACCATTGCAACTAATAATTACCAGTTGCCCACGACAAGAATGATTGAAGAAAAGGTTGCAGGAGTGTTAGAAGTAGATGGTGTGATGGCAATACAAGCGCAGATTTTAGCACTTTCTAAGAAGTTAAATTCTATGACAGGGGAAGAGGCACAGCAAGTGGCAATTATATGTGAGTTGTGCGCGGGAGAGCCTCCTACGGATCAGTGCATAATTAATCCAGCATCCGTGCAATTTGTGGGCAACTATAACAGAATTTCACAGAATACATACCAGAATGCATATAATCAAGGGAGTAGAAATAATTCAAATTTTTCGTTGAGCAATAACCAGCAACAACAAGCTCCGCGACCATTATATCCTCTAGGATTTCAGAATCATCAACAACCAACTCACCATCAAGAAATGAAATCAGATTTAGAGGAGTTGATGACAAAATACATAACAAGCAATGAGGTGGCTATGAAAAATCAAGCAATGGCAATGAAATCACAAGAGATGGCCATCAATAATTTAGAGAATCAGATAGGACAGATTGCATTAGCATTGAATAGTAGACCACAAGGAACATTACCAAGTGACACCGAGAGAAATTTGAAGGGTAATCACGAGCAATGTCAGGTTATTATGTTGAGAAGTGGAAAATAGCTTGAGGGTCAAGAAACAGAAATTTCGGTTACAAAGAAGGTTGAAACAGAGAAAGAAAATACACCGATTGAGGTCAAGCAGGGGGACGAGAAACAAGTGGAAAAGAGCAAATCAGTTAATGGACCAGTTGCCTATCATCCACCACCGTTTCAGCAGAGGGCCCAAAAATAGAAATTGGATAAGTAGTTCGCTAAGTTTTTGGAAGTTTTCAAGAAACTTTAGATTAACATTTCGTTTGTAGAAGCCCTAGATCAGATGTCGAGTTATGCGAAAATCATGAAAGGGATTCTATCAAGGAAAAAGAAATGGGAAGACTTTGAAATAGTGGCATTAACAGAGGAGTGTAGTGCAGTGTTACAGCAGAAATTACCACCTAAACTTAAGAACCAAGGGAGTTTCACTATCCCATGCACAATCGAGAACATGTCTTTTAACAAGTATTTATATGATTTAGGGGCGAGTGTGAACCTTATGCCATTGTCAGTATACACAAAATTAGATTTACCCGCGCCTAAACCTATGAATATTTCATTGTAGTTGGCAAATAGGTCAGTCACATATCCGAGAGGCATAGTAGAGGACATATTGGTTAAGGTGGATAAGTTTATATTCCCCGCGGACTTTATCATTCTGGATTTTGAGGAGGACAAGAACATCCTGATTATCCTAGGGAGACCTTTCCTGGCCACGGGTAGGACACTCATAGGCATACAAAAAGGAGAACTTACTATGAGGGTCAAAGATCAAGAAATCAAGATAAACGTGTTCAAGGCCATGAAATTCCCTACGGATGAGGAAGAATGTTTTTGGATGGATATAATTAAGCAAATCATCAGTGAAGATATGGGCCAGAGTTTGGTTAATGATCCATTAGAAATAACCTTATTGGGGGATGAAGAGTTCGATGACCCAGAATTTGTGGACTACTTATAGATGTTAGATTCATTGCCACGAGTTATCCGATTCAGAGCACTGTTTGAACCTTTTCACACTGAGGAGATAGCCGCATAAAAACTGAAACTGTCATTGGAGGAGCCACCAACTTTGGAACTTAAGCCACTCCCTAAACACCTCAGGTATGCGTACTTAGGCAATTCAAATTCTTTACATGTTATTATTTCTGCTGCACTTAATGATTTGCAGGAAGAAAAGTTGTTTAGGGTGCTTAGGGAACACAAATCAGCGATTGGGTGGATGATTACGGATATAAAGGGAATTATCCCTTCGTTTTTCATGCACAAGATTCTGATGGAAGATGATACAAACCGACGGTGGAGCAACAACATCGACTTAACCCGATTATGAATGAAGTTGTGAAGAAGAAAATTTTAAAGTGGTTGGATGCCAGTATCATCTATCTAATTTTCGACAGTAAGTGGGTTAGTCCGGTCATGTACGTGCCAAAAAAGAGAGGAATGACTGTGTTGTAGAATGAGTATAACGAGTTAATACCGATAAGAACAGAGATCGATTGGAGGGTTTGCATGGATTATAGGAAGTTGAACAAGGAAACCTGAAAAGATCATTTTTCGCTTGCCCTTTATTGATCAAATGTTGGACAGATTGGCGGGACATAAATATTACTATTTATTGGATGGCTACTCGGGGTATAACCAGATAGTCATCGCTCTTGAGGATCAAGAAAAGATGACATTTACGTGCCCTTACGGCACATTTACATTCAGGAGGATGTCATTTGGGTTATGCAATGCACCTGCAACCTTCCAACGTTGTATGATGGCCATTTTCTTAGATACGGTAGAGAAAAATGTTGAAGTCTTCATGGACGACTTTTCTGTCTATGGGGATAACTTTGATACTTGCCTAGGGAATTTGGTAATGGTGTTACAGCGATGCAAGGACACGAACCTCATGCTTAATTGGGAAAAATGCCACTTCCTGGTTTCAGAGGGCATAATTTTGGGCCACAAGGTATCGGCTCAAGGATCGGAAGTCGACAAAGCAAATCTGGAAATAATCGAGAAATTTCCTCCACCGAGCTTAGTTAAGGGTATTAGAAGTTTTCTGGGACATGATGGGGTTTACAGGAGATTTATAAAGGATTTCTCAAAAATTGTGAAGCCTTTATGCTGTTTGTTAGAGAAGGATTCTATTTTCAGTTTTGACGAAAAATGTACGAAAGCCTTTGAGTTGTTGAAAAAAAAGTTGACTACAGCCCCCGTGATCGTCACACTGAATTGGAATATGTTATTCGAGCTGATGTGTGATGCAAGTGACTATGTGGTTGGGGCCGTTTTGGGTCAACGCCGAGACAAGGTGTTTCACGCCATATACTATGCAAGCAAAATGCTCATGGAGACTTAAATGAACTATACAACTACGGAAAAGGAATTGCTTGAAGTAGTGTATACGTTTGACAAATTTCGGTCATACTTGATCAGGACTAAGGTGATAGTCTACACGGACCATTTGGCGATTCGGTACATAATTGCAAAAAACGATGCTAAGCCACGCCTTATCCGATGGATTCTCCTACTTCAAGAGTTTGAATTAGAAATAAAGGACATAAAGGGGATGGAAAATCAAGTAGTGAATCACTTGTCTAGGCTGGAAAACTAAGGGAAAGCGAAAGAATACATGTGTGAAATTAACGAATCATTCTTGGATGAGCAATTGTTTGGGATTTCTGCAAAATTTCCTTTGTATATGTATTATGTGAATTATCTTGTGAGCAACTTTCTTCCACCTGATCTCATAAGATAACAAAAAAAGAAGTTTCTTCATAACGTACAATGATACATGTGGGATGATCCGTATTTGTTCAAGCAGTGCACCGACAAAATGATTAGAAGGTGTGTTCCCTACAGTGAAGTGAAGAACATTTTGCATGAGTTTCATTCATCTGCGTATGGCGGTCATTATGGTAGTGAGAAGACATAAGCAAAGGTGTTGTAAGCCTGGTTGTATTGGCCTACACTATTCAAGGACGCCCACCATTTTGTCAAAACATGTGATTGGTGTCAAAGGGTGGGAAACATTTCGAAAAGGAATGAGATGCCTCTACAAACGATTCTCGAAGTTGAAATTTTTAATGTATGGGGCATCAATTTCATGGGGCCATTCCCGTTGTCTCTGAACAATCGGTATATTCTACTCGCAGTGGATTACATATCGAAGTGGGTTGAAGTTGCTGCACTACCATCAAACGATGCCAAGGTTGTCTTCAAATTCCTATAAAAGAACATTTTCACGAGGTGTGGCATGCCAAGAGAAATTATTAGTGTCGAAGGTAGTCATTTTTGCAACAAGTCATTCACAGCTCTTTTGGCAAGGTATGGGGTCAACGACAAGGTAGCGATAACTTATCACCCCCAAACAAGTGGGCAGGCTGAGGTGTCAAATAGGGAAGTCAAGAAAATATTAGAGAAAGTGGTAAATCTGAGTCGTAAGGATTTGTCGCTCCGGTTGGACAATGCATTATGGGCATACCGGACCACGTATAAGACACCACTCAAGATGTCACCATACCAACAACTGTATGGAAAGACTTATCACCTACCAGTCGAGCTATAGCACAAGGCTTATTGGGCAATACAAAAACTCAATTTCGATCAAGCAACTGTCGGGGAAAAGAGACTACTTCAACTGAATGAGCTCGACAAATTTCACCTTCATGCCTATGAGAACCCCAAATTATACAAAGAAAAGGTAAAAAGATGGCACAACCAGAAAATTATGCTTCGAACATTCGAGCCGGGTCAATCAGTCCTTTTGTTCAACTCACGGTTGCGATTGTTCCCAGGAAATCTCAAGTCGTGATGGTTGGGAACATTCACTATAAAGTGGGTATTCTCTCATGGCACCGTTGAACTCTATAGTTGCAATCCATTAGAAATGTTCAAAGTCAACAGTCAACGTTTAAAGCGCTATTGGGGTGGCGAGGCCAACACCGATGTCATCACTATCACATTAGCCGACACACCATGAATAAGAAGTAGTTAGGCTGAACAACTTAAAATCAAGCGCTAATTGGGAGGCAACCCAATCTTTCGTTCATTTTTCGTATTTTCACGCATAATTGTAGAATATAGCTTTTATTAAGTTAATAGATAATAAAAGTCTTGTTAATCTCTCCACAATACACTATGTTATCACTAATCCACTACTGTTTATGTTTAATGTCTTGCAGGAGGAGGAAAGGATCATGGAGTGGCTTAGCATGAAGCAAAAGTTGAGAAACACGGAAGTTGAGCAGAAGGTATGCCCGTCGGGGCGGGCCCAAAAAGAACTGCAACCCCCGCCTGGGCGGGGGTCTCCACAAGTTTTTAACAAAAGCCATGCCCGTCGGGGCGGGCTATTTTAGTTTTGTACCCCCCGCCGGGGTTACTTCAGATAACAGAACACATGCCTACCGGGGCGGGCCTCCTAAGCCTATTACCCCCCGCTGGGGTGGGGGTCCTGAAGCTCAACATACAAAGTCGGCAGTTATCCTTGTTTGCTCCTCAATTCAATAAAATCCCCACTACTTCATCCATTAATCTTATTCCCCCTCATCATAACTCCAACAACCACCCACTACAACCACTATCTCCCACACTCCATTACTTCTCCCCACCTCCTCAATCTACCAATAGAACTCATCATACCACCTCTATATATTACCACATCTCCTACCATATTTTTCACACCAATTGAATTGGGCATTCATAGAGGATACTTGAGAGCAAGTTAAGGTTAAATTGATAAGTTTGGGGGAAAGCTACGGTGATACATGCATTCGAGAGGAAATGGCTTCGCAACCAACATCGAAACTCCAAAAGGGATAGAGTTCAAGGCCCGCACAACCAACCCGGACTTTTGATCGCCGTAAATTTGTGAGTGTCGTCGCCGCCGACCTCAAGGGTGAAACTTCTTCTTCATCTTCTCCTCTCCCCGCTGAATTCTCTCTCTCTCTATCCCTCTTGTTTCTCTCTAGTTTTTCATTTTTAGTTAGCTTGAGGAAATGAGAAGAAAGAAAAAGAAATTATCTTTTTGTTGGAAAGTAATATATAGATATAAGATGTAAGTAATAGTTTTTTCCCATCATTTTCCCCCTTAATCATTTGAATGTTTCTTGTAAGCTTGGTTAATGGTGTTGGTTAAATGAGAGGATGACACCTAATGTGCATTGGTAAGGAGTTGTTAATAGTTGGTAATTTTTAATAATCACATTCATGAACCTTTCTTTCTCCCTCCTTAAGCGGCCGGCCATAAGGCCCCTTTTCTCCCCCATTTTATTTTTTTAATGCTTTATTTAGTTTATTAAATGTCCAAAATGTCCCTCTTCAATTGGACTAAAAGTTTGGGCTTTAATTAAATTCATTTGGGCTTTTAAATTAATTACTTGGACCATGTAAATTAACATAGTCCAATACTCTTTATTTTATCTTACCCTAATCATTTAATTAGGGTTTCCATTTCCCTCATTTGTAATTCAAATCATTACTCATGTACTTTTAATTTATTAACCCAATTAGACTTGCTTTAATTAGATTATAAAA
Source organism: Panax japonicus (assembly GCA_020205505.1). Lineage (NCBI taxonomy): Eukaryota > Viridiplantae > Streptophyta > Magnoliopsida > Apiales > Araliaceae > Panax > Panax japonicus. The sequence continues at coordinate 29,755,054 of CM035098.1, read as the reverse complement.
TTAATTAATTGAGATGTATAAAATAAATCTCCTAAATTAGTATAATTTTAAATACTATTAATTTTCTATACCATAACCCTTAGGTTATTCAATTCTCATACCAACTGTATATTAGGTTATGTAACCTTTCTTTTTAATTTACTTATAAAATAAATAAACACATATACGTAGTGATTGTACGAATATTTATTTAAAAACCTAATCATTCCATAATTGTCACAAAGTTTTCAATATCATTAATATTTAATTAATAAATCTATTTACAAAATGACTTAGAATTCTTGGTTATTACAATCGAGATAACTTTTGTAAGTCCCAACTTTTGTATAAGTTGTGTAATATCAGTGAATCCCGGCTTTTTTTGTTGCAAAAAAGGATAGTAAATGTTTATAGCCATATGCGATATATGATGTAAAGTGATATGCACTGGTTGAATGCATATGAATATAAGAATGATTATGAAAAATATTTTATATTATTAAGTGTTGAGAATGACTTGAATGTTTTAAAATAAGTGATAAATGATTGATAATACGGTAATAACAAGAAATTATTATGCGGAAAAGATGCGGCCTAGGAGGAGAATACCAACACAAGAAGAATTCTTGAATGAAGAAAGAGAACAAGTTAACCTAATGTAGCAGTTTGTAGACATGTGAGTAGGAGCCCTACAAAATAGTAAAACTACTGCAAGAAATTAAAATTCGGTAGAAAACTAGTTGGCAAACTTCAAATATTTGAAAGCCATAGGACCCTAAAAGTTTATGGGAACTACGAATCTGATAGAGGCCAAGACATGGGTAAAAGAAATGAAGAAGGTGTTTATAGTCGCAAGAGTCGCAAGAGTCGCAAAATAGTAAAAGACGGTTTTTGCTACTTTCATGTTAAAAGGATAAGCTAATTTTTTGTGGGAACCAAACCAGAATAGATTTGGAGAAGGGATATCAAAATGAGATTGATTCAAAGAGTTTTTCTTCAAGAATTTCTTTTTGAGAAGCATATAAAATAAAATGGACGTATAATTTTTAAATCTGAAGCAAGAGAACATGACCGTAGCTGAATACGCCACCAAATTTAATGAGTTAGCTAGGTTCGCTCTGTGATGCCCCCAAATTTGGGTATCTTCCAACCCGACAGATGGTGCTACACGGTACTCATAACTGTACATTCATTCTATTAAAATAACATTAAAATATGTGTATCAACGACATTCTTATTACATTAATAATAGTACATCTCGTTCCCAGGTTCTGAAACCATTACATTCTGTGTTCGTTATAATATAATTCATACAAACATACTAGTCTATTACAGAATAAACTAGTTATTCATCTTCGACTTGCCTTTATCTCTACTCGAACCCTCGGTTTGCTCGACCTTAGCTACAATCATATGATTCAAACAAGAAGTGAGCATAACTAGCTCAGCAAGTCTAACAATATATTATATAAACACCACTTCGAGAATCATATGATTATTCTTCATTAACTGAACAATAGTTATGAAGTACTATGAAACATTGAATAGCACTTCTCATATCATAAAATAATTCCAAAGTATATACAATAGTTTGGAAATTCTAAGTAGGTCCATAGACCATGAACATTCTCTTTAGCCTTATTCATGAAAAGGATAACCCGGTACTAAGATCATAAGTCTGAAATTTCTTACGAGCACTTTTAGGTGATCAGCCTATAGTACTCTATCTTGATCAACACTCATCCGTTAAACGTATGTATGTTTAAGTTTTAGCAACCTCGCATGCCCATCGAATAATCGATGCAAAATACATTTGTTTATTCATACTTAGGCTTACCTTGAATCTGTACCAAACAATTGGCGTAGGATAGTGTTACCAATTCTATATTTAAAGACTTATAAATAAATCAATCAACTCTTCAAGATTAGTCTAGCCAAGTTAAAATTGGCATCGACCCTTTCTTTAAAACAATTCATGCATCTCATAACATGAATCACTGAAAACTTGGCTAACAAGGAGGTTAGACAAGCGATAAGAAAACTTGCCTTCAGCGTCTGCTACAGTATAATTATTTTCCCTTTGAGTCTTTAGGGTCTCTACAACACATAATCACATAATATACCATATTAGGTCATGAATGAACATACATGGTTCCTAATGAATCTTACCCTTCTTCTCAATCTAATCATGTATTAGATTTGTTATTATTAGTTTGATTTGCCGTTATAATTTACATCGTTCTTACCAACTTCTTTCTCTTCTATGACTTAACTGAATTTTTTTTCATTAATACAACTCGTTTTGAGTTAATCATCCTTCCTCACGGATTACTACCATTCCTACATTACTATCTGAGACTCAGTCGTCATTGGTTAAGTATGCTTATTGCATATCGTTCTTGTTCATGTATTACTCAACAACATTTAGTTGTAAGTCTCAATGTTATAGTCATCACCATTATTGAATACAATTCACTTTCTTATACCGTACATTCTTTGTTTAACTACTCACTAAACAACATTAAATTCCTAAAGTCATCACTATAAAAGTGATTTAGGAAAGGTCTTATCATGTTCATTAAGTAATTATATGTCCCATACTTGTCTTGCAACCCATTGCGTTCACAAACAACTTGGTCAACAAAAGTCCACTGCCAGCGCCGCAGCGTGGCATCCCTTTGTACTAGTGGCGCTAGCTACGGCACGAGTGTTATGCCTTCGAGTGGCGCTATAGCACGACTCTGCAGTGGTCACTCCCTTTGCTTCGCCACTGCGGCGCGACCTAACAAGCTATGTCTGGCGCTGCGGCTGCCAGACCTCAGTCCAAGAAAAATTTGACAGTTAAATTTTTTAATGAACTTCCCGGGCTCATAACTTCTTCATTATAAGTCCGAATTGGCTCGTTCAAATTCCCTAGGGTCACAATTTACATTTTCTACGTGTTCATGCATGAATTTTCCATTTTCAAATTCGTTAACTCAAAATTCACCAATTAGTTCATTTTAACAAAAATGATAAACGTTCGTGAACATTCAACACTCGTTTCTTCGTTCTAAGTCAGAATTCGGTCATTTTTTATTTTACAACTCTATAATGCAAAATGAGACTATACTCTATTGAAAATCAACATTCCCAAGCTCAACGTCAAAATTTAACTTCCATTACGAGAATTTCACGAATTCGATGATTATTGTCTAATCATGTGAATTCCGACATAACTTCGTTACTTATGATTTGTTCATCAGTTTCAAATGGATTCATTCCATCATACTAACATCTTAACATACATAATATATTAACGTATTTACATGATAAGTTATTACTTTTTCTTCATGAGTTTATAATTTATAAAAGTATAAACTACTTATGATTTTACTTCACATAACTTATCATAGTTTAAGTCTTCTAACAATCATCCTCTCATCTTTTAATCATACAAATTTCATTTATGTAGACATATTACAAGTTCTTCCTTGGTTCATAACTTATATATGAACAAAGTGCTTATTCACAGCTTATTAAGACTTAAGTCTTTAGATTATTCATTCCAACTTCTTCTTAGCATACATGTTCTACCATTACTCACTTCTCTAACAATTGAAGAGAAAGAGATTCATGGTTTAGGTTCTAACCCTTGAAGACCAATTGAGTAAGCTTTAATCTTCTTCTTGCTTCTTGAACTATGAAATCTAACTTTTGTAGCTTTGTCTCTCTAAACAATAAGTTATAAGTTATTGGTGGAAAATCTAACAACTAAGAAATGAATTAGGACATTTCCTATTTATAGGTATCTCAAAGTGAGGGCTTAATAGTCAATAAGCCATCCACCTCCTTAATTACCTCTTTACTATTCATTACTTGAGCACTAAGTTAACTTGTTCATCACATTATAAGCACTTTACCTAGCTATTAAGTTTACTTGCTCATTACTTATAAGCACTTTACTTGGCCATTACTTAACTTGGTCATCAACTAGCTTATTCCTTGTTTAGCCATCAAGTATAAGCACTTTACTTAGTCCTTCAAGTTTACTTAGCCCTTACTTAACTTATCCTTTGCTTAGCCTTTAAGTTTACTTGCTTATCACTTTGGATCACCCATGGGTTGCCCCATGCGTTTTAATCATCCAATAATGCATAGGTTCTTACTTTGGGCTTTATATTCAATTAGCTTAATTAACTTAACTTATGCTTTGGGCTTGTATTTAATTCACCTTGGACCTTAACCTTTAATTCTAATTGGACTTAGCCATTCCTATTGTAACGTCCACAAATTTTAAACTCCTTATTAATTAAATATGTGATTTAATTTTAATGAGTTAGTTATGTGAGTTTATTTAAACCATAAATGGTTATGTGAATTTACAAAATGATTAAAGGGAGTCACTAATAGTTGATTTAAATTAGTGGACTAACCCTAAGATCCTAATATCAAAGACTTGATAAGAGTATTAATTAAATATTCAATTTATTTGAATATAGTAGCAACAGTTAAACATATTGGTTAATTGCAATTATGAGTAATTAATTGATAATGTGTTAAGTAATAATTATTATGAATAAATAATAATTAATGTGTAATAGATTAATCGTTTATAAAATGATTATATGTTTATTTGACTTATTTGTGAAAATCATGAAATATAGTGAACCTTTATTATGTGGTAGTTATTTGTATATTTTATATAGTACAAGGTGGCACATTAATATATCTATATATTATATATATAGACTATATAGTAAGGGTTATTTGCATTCATGTGAGTTGTATAATAATATTGATATATATATATATATATATGTGCACTACTAGATATCTTGTAATTGGGAAATACATTGTATGTCCCTTTTAAATCATTATAACCTATGTGATGTGATATGAATTGTGTACACCTATTTGATAACAAAAGTTTATATTATGTGTATATATGGTATAAGCCAAATGTTGCATTTCATTGTTTGCAAAATGCTTAGGATTTCTCTTGTCCCATAATAAGAGTCCCATTTCTTTCTTATACGTGAACAAGCAAACAAGCCTAGCCTAGCCTAGCTTCATCTCAAATTCACCAATCTAGATCAATTAGTAGATGGGGAGTGGGATTCATGATTGTGATTACCAACTCTCTTTTAACCCTTGTGCATTCTTGAGATTCTTTGGTTTGATTTGAAAGGAAATCTCATTATCTAGATAATCAATCTCCTATAAATGGGACATCATCCTTCCTTGTTACAATTTGCTAAGAATTAGTTTGCTAAGAATGAATAGATTGATAGATAGTAGCTCAGTTGAGTCACAAAGGTATAACTTCCAGTTCCATTCTTTATTTTTGATAAATTGTTTAATGGGTTGATTCTTTGAATTAAGCATGAATTGGTTGTTAGTTGATTTGGGTTATGTGTCTTACTGTTATACATGCCTATAAGTGTGTTGAGTTATGTTAGAAGCAATGTTTTTAAGGATTTTATTTGATGGGTTGCTGAACTACCTAGCAGAGCAAAGCTACTATCTCTGATGCAGGACACGGCGCAGCTGCGCCCTATTTGTACTAGAGTGCAGCTACGCCATAACCCAAAATCAGTTCTGTCTCTAGCATGGCAGAGTTGTGCCCTATTTGTACTAGGGTGCAGCGCAAGCTACGCCGTAACTCAGAACCAGTTGCTGGTTTCTGTTTGTGATATGTGTTACTAAATTGATGTTATTACCTATATGCATGCCTATAAAGGAGTATAACATGTTATGTAAAGCCTTTGTATGTGGTATGAAGTAATCAACTTGGATTAGTAAGAAAGTTGTAGAAAAACTTGAAATTTTAAAAACTAACTTTGAGGAAAACTTATGTTCACAAGTTCTGAGCTTACGAGACCATTTACATGACTGATTTGGAACCTAAGTTAGCATGATATATGATGTATAGTGTCTTTATAATGATTCAAACTTGTTAGCTTTTGTGTTAGAAAATGTTTTAAAGGAAAAGTTTTTATATTGAAGTAAAATACATGAATACTACATGATGTAGGTTCTGGTGTTTAAAGATGTTAAGCATAAATTAATCACACATGATATGAGTTCTAAAGTTGTATTGTATGTGTATATTGCATCATTCGGGCTAAAATGATTTCAAAGACAACCTTGGACATGTTTTCAAACATAAGTTGCATATTATGTGAGTACCTAGATACTAAAGTAGTAAGATGTCATGTTATATCTATATTACTCCTAAACATGATTCATATGTATTAAGCATGATTACATGACCTTGTTATGTTTTAATAAATTGTAAGTTAAACTTATGGTAATGAACTCAATTATGATCATGTGTTATATGTGGAACTCTAGCATGTATATATGTTAATATGTATGTATAGGTGTATGTTAGAGTTGGACTGAATTCAGGAGAAAAAGCAGCTAAACCTTGGTCTGGCCAAGGGACAGCGCAGTTGCGCCGTCCCTAAGCCTAGACTAGGTGCAGCTGTGCCATCTTGCAGTCACAAATAGATTCTGTTTTTTGTTTTGAAATTTAAGGCATGCTTACATGATCTCTTTATCTTGTAATATATGACCAATGTGCCATGTAATGTGTTGAGAATCATGCTTATGTGATGATTTTATTCTTTAAGTGTAGACTCGTACTAGTTTACACATACTAATTGAAAGGACCAACTTGTTAATATTAGGTCGTTTCAACGCGAGTTAGTTAAAGCTAGTATTATATTGTAGCTGAGCAAACAGGCAAGTATCTAAACCTTACGTACTAACTTTATTTTGTGCAAACGGGTATATGTTTATGCAAGTTCCTTGAACCCTACTTTTGTTAAGCAAGTTTCCCTAAACTTACTCTAAATTATATTGAGCAAGTATCCAAATTTATTGTGTTGCAAGTTTCCTAACTTACACAACTTTGAGTTTGTGAATGTTTTCCTATCCTTCTCATTTTGCATTGAGCAGGATATTGTTGAATTGAAAGTTATTCATTTAATCTTGAAATCTTGTTCCAAGAACGCTATTTAGTGGGTTAATTACTTTACAATTATCCCACATCGATATTATTGACATTCGCACTTAGTGCACTTGAGTACGTACAACCTTAGACTTGTACATCTTTAAAGTTCCAAAATTGTTGAACTATGGTAAATAGAGTCTGAACCTTTTTTCGGTCAAACGAACCTATGAAGTTTTATAAAAGCTATCCAAACCAATTGATGGTAAGGATTCTTAGACTGAAAGAACACCCCTCTTATGATAGGGGAGTACCCTAATTATCTTATATAAGATACAACATAGCAGATTTAAATGTTATGCATATACATAGAGTACGTGAGGCTGATCCCCTCAAGTACTTATTCTGTAGCCAGTAACAAAAGGGTCAATTAGCTATTGATTCCATTGGAGTGTTATAGTTTAAAGTCTATTTGAGTAGTAGTTATTCTAAAAGCAATCATTATCTTTGCTTATGATATTCATATTGTTGAATCCTTCAGATATTCATGTTTTGAATCCATTGCCATATATTTTTTTCATTCATCGTGATATATCCTTATTGTTGTATTTAAAATTGTTGAGCAAACTTGTTGCTCATCCTTGCTATATCATGAATATATTGCAGCTAAGCCTGAGACCTCAGGGAAGGACAAGGGTAAAGGAAAGATGTAGACTAGTGACAAGGAGCAGATTTTACCTTGTGCTTAGTTTAAATTACTGTTATGTAATATGAACCCTAATGATAATTATAGGGTATGTTTGTATGAACTTATTAAGGTTATCGAATCTTGGGACTAGTAACACCTTTTCAATAAACGACGTACATTTATTATATTCCGCATTTTAGTTATCGTATGTTGTTTAAAGGTGAATATTTGTATTTTATTGTGATGACCGAACCAGGGTCAGAGGACTCGGATTCGGGGGCATCATAGGTTGGTATAAAAGCAGTAGGTTATAAACATTAGGAATGCGAAACATAGGTTATAACCTTAGCAGAAAACTCAAATACAGTATGTAAGTGACGGGTTGGGGAAATCCATCGAGTTTTATTGTGATACTGAAGATGTTTATTTAAATCAAGAATGATTATTAGACGTCTTAAACTTCTTAATGCAAACATGGATAACATATCACATAAAGCCTAATCATTTTCTTCCTTTCCCCAGATCATGCCGCCTAGGAGAATTCAGCGGAATCAGAGGGAGGAAGGATTCGTTAACAATGTTGGAGGGGAAAATGTTGATCCAATGCAGAACTTCGTTAACCTGTTAATGGAGGCAATGAAAAACAGACCCCCACCAGCAGCAGGGCAGTTAGGACAACACTTGGCTAACTTTAAGGACATTAAATTGGTAGGACCACCGGAGTTCCGAGGAACCTTGGATCTAATTGAAGCCCAGACATGGATAGAAGAAATGGAGAAGGTGTTTGAGGTCGCACGAGTGGCCGAAGCACAGAATATGAGTTTTGCCACTTTCATGATGAAGGGCGAAGCTAACTATTGGTGGAAATCCAATAGGGGCCGAGCAGACGAAGGAGTTATTTCTTGGGAGAGATTTAAGGAGCTATTCCTTGAGAATTAATTCTCGGAGAATACACAACAAGATATGGAGGTTAAATTTATAGAACTAAGTAAAGTAGTATGTCTGTCACTGAATACGTGGCAAGATTTAACGAGTTAGCCCGATTCACTTCACATCAGGTTGACACGGAAGCCAGGAAGGCAAGGAGGTTCAAATTAAGACTGAAACCATGGGTGCAAAAGGCAGTGGGTGTGTTAAAGATTAAGACTTACTCTGATCTTTTAGAAAGGGCTATCATTGCCAAGGAGGAAATGAAGCCATCACTCAATTCAAACCAGAAAAGAAGACCGAACAGGATGGATAAAAAGGGGGAAGCAGCGGAGGAAGCAACCCCAATAAGCGTAAATGGACGGAGAGTCGGTCCTATGGAGGTAATAAGTCCAGATGAGAGGCTAAGAAAAGTATGAAGTATAACAAGTGTGGGAGGAATCACTCGGGAAAATGCATGAAAGGAAAGAGTGTTTGTTATCATTGTGGATAACCGGAGCACATGGCTCCTCAGTGTCTGAATAAGCAGAAGGGAGGATGTTTCTCGTGTGGAGCCATGGATCATCAAATTAAGGACTGTCCAAAGAAAAAGGGCGATGCAGCAAGCGGCAACCGTAACAAAAACAACAATGGACTTAACATTGAAGGACTAACCAGTCAAGCTAACAAACCAACGGCACGAACGTTCAACATGACAGTACATGATGCAGTGGAGTCTAAGGACGTGGTGTCAGGTATCATTCCGATCAATAATATTGATGCATACGTATTATTTGATTCGGGTGTTACCTGCTCTCTTTTTTCGAAGAATTTGCTAAACGGTTAGAATTACCCTATGAGAAAAATTAGAACATCCTATGAACGTAGAAGTAGCGAACGAGGAAATTATTCCCGTAGAATACATTCATAGGAATTATAATATTCGAATTGCGAGGATTTAAGCTCAAAGTGGATTTGATACCGATTCGTTTGGGGGAGTTCGATGTAATCCTTGGAATGGATTGGTTATCGGTTCACGGAGCAATTATAGATTGTAAGAAGAAGTGCGTAAACCTTAAGACGCTGAATAAGTCGAAGGTGGTATTTTATGGTAGTAAATCGCCCAGACAATCTCATTATCTGATGATGGTGTAAGCGCAAAGATTGCTTAGGAAGGGTTGTATAGGTTATTTGGCTCATGTGGTTGATACTCGACGAGTCGAGAGTTAACTGAGTCAGATTCCTATTGTAAGGAATTTTGTTGATGTCTTCCCAAACGAGATTTCAGGATTACCACCGGATAGAGAGATTGAGTTTGTAATTGATTTGGTACCAGGGACAACATCGGTATACAAAGCGTCGTATCGTATGGCACCGGTAGAGATAAAAGAACTAATGGCTCAATTACAAGAGTTGTTAGATAATGGAAACATTCGACCGAGCGTATCACCATGGGGAGCACCAGTCTTATGCGTAAAGAAGAAAGATGGGTCGTTAAGATATTGTATCGACTACCGAGAGTTGAACAAGGTCACCATTAAGAACAAGTTCCCGTTTCCCAGGATAGACAATTTGTTTGATCAGTTGAAGGGGGTAAAGTACTTTTCAAAGATTGACTTGAGAACCGGTTATCACCAACTGAAAGTGAGGCCAGAGGATATTCTAAAGATGGCATTCAGAACTCGGTATGGACACTTTGAGTTTCTGGTAATGTCATTTGGATTGATGAACGCGCCAGCAGCCTTTATGGATTTAATGAATAATGTGTTTAGCAGTATTTGGATAAGTTTGTTGTCGTATTCATCGATGACATTCTAGTATATTCAGAGATAGAGGAAGAACACGTCGAGCATCTTTGAATAAGTGTTAGAAACATTAAGGAGGGAGAAGCTGTATGTAAAATTCTCCAAGTGTGAGTTTTGGTTGTAAAGAGTGCAGTTTTTAGGACACGTTATCGACAAGAATGGTGTTTCGGTAGATCCAGCGAAGGTGGAAGCGGTTATCAATTGGGTGCAGCCGAAGACGCTGACAAAAATTAGGAGTTTCCTAGGATTAGCGAGATACTATCGAAGATTTATTTGGGATTTTTCAAAACTAGCATCACCGTTGACCAATCTTACCAGAAAACCATTTAAGTTTGTTTGGACAGAAAAGTCTGAAGAAAGTTTCCTAGAATTGAAGAAGAGGCTTAGTCAAGCACCTGTGTTGGCTTTACCGGACAACACGGGAGGGTTTATAGTGTATAGTGATGCGTCACACAAGGGACTTGGCTGTGTACTGATGCAACACGGTAGAGTCATTGCGTACCCCTCACGTCAGCTAAAAGATTATGAGAAGGAATATTCGACTCATGACCCAGAGTTAGCAGCAGTAGTTTTTGCCTTGAAGATTTGGAGGAAATATTTTTATGGCGAGAAGTGTGAGATATATACAAACCACAAGAGTCTGAAGTATATCTTTGCGCAGAAAGAATTAGACATGAGGCAGCGCCGATGGTTAGAATTGATCGAAGATTATGATTGTGAGATTCTGTACCATCCAGGCAAAACAAATGTAGTTACAGATGCCTTGAGCATAAAAGGCAGAGAGAAGTTATTGAAGTTGACCATTTAAGAATAATTGGTGAAAGATTTTGAACTACTTGACTTGGAAATTAAGTATCCGCTGGAGACGAACGAACAATTATTTACAGTAACTGCGAATTCGACTTTATTGGATAAGGTTAAAGAAGTACAAGAAAAGGATGAAGATTGTATTAACATCAAGAAGCGATTGACTGAAGGTGATGAATTGAAATTTAAGATGGATAGCACTGGACTGCTATGATTTGAAGGACAAATTTGGGTACCACTAGTACCAGAACTGAGAGAGGAGATTTTGCAAGAAGTGCACAGTACGAGATACTCGATACACCCAGGAAGCACAAAGATGTACCAAGATTTGCGTCACCACTTCTGGTGGCCAAACATGAAGAGAGAGATTGCAGAATGCGTGAGTAGATGCCGAACTTATCAGAGAGTTAAGGCAGAGCACCAATGACCAAGCGGGTTATTACAACCATTAGAGTTTCCAGAATGGAAATGGGAGCACATCACAATGGACTTTGTGGTGGGACTTTCAGCAACGCAGAAAGGGCACGACACCATATGGGTAATTATAGATTGTCTTACTAAGTAAGCTCACTTTTTTCCGATTAGGATTAAGTATAGTTTGGACCAGTTAGCCAAATTATATGTTAAGGAAATTATCTCGAGGCATGGGTTACCGGTATCTATTGTATCAGATAGGATTTGCAATTCACATCAAACTTCTGGAAGAGTCTTCAAGGAAGAATGGGGACACAACTACGAATGAGTACAGCGTATCATCCGCAGACTGATGGGCAAAGTGAGAGAACGATTCAGACACTTGAAGACATTCTTCGAGCTTGTGTGATGGACTTCAAGGGTAGTTGGGAGGATCACCTTCCATTAGTAGAGTTCACGTATAACAATAGTCATCACGCCAGTATTGGAATGCCACCGTACGAAGCACTGTACGGGAGGAAATGTAGAACGCCCTTATGCTAAGATAAAGTTAGAGAACATCGACTATTGGGACCAGAATTAGTACAACAAACTGGTAGAAATCATCAAGGTGATAAGAGCACGATCAGTAGCAGCTCAAGATCGCCAGAAGAAGTATGCGGACTTATATCGCAAAAAGAGAGATTTCGAAGTAGGAAGCTATGCTTTTCTGGAAGTATCTCCTTGGAAAGGGAAGATTCATTTTGGGAAGAAGGTCAAGTTGAGCCCTAGGTTCATAGGACCGTTCGAGATTCTGAAGTGAGTTAGTGAAGTGGCGTACGAGGTAGTGTTACCTCCTGAACTTGATCACATTCACAATGTGTTTCATGTGTCAGTGTTGCGGCCGTATAAAGCAGACTATAAGCACGTTATCTCTTATAAACCTATTCAAGTCGAGAAATACTTATCATACGAGGAATTTCCTGTCCAGATACTAGATAGGAAGTAACAAAAGTTAAGGAATAAGATTATTCATTCCGTTAAGATTCTCTGGAGGAATCACGCCGTAGAAGAAGCTATGTGGGAGCTAGAAGAGAAAATAAGAGCAAATTATCCATTTTTATTTGAGTAACCTTATTTTTACAATTCCTAGGACGAAATTTTTATAAGGGGGGAGGGATGTAATGTAACGCCCCAGAAAATTGAACATTTTGTAATTTCTTTTAATAATGAATAAAATAATATTATTTATTATTATTGTGTGTTGAGAAGATGGATGTCGTTCTATAACCTAGAAACGTCGTAATATCGTAGTATTTTATCTACGTGGGAGAATTAAAGTGTTTGAATTTCTAAAACGAAAATAAAAGTTTTCTGAGAAATTTTCCGAAAAACACTATTCATCAATTTCTGCTCGGAAATTATTTTTGAACTTCCGAGAAATACGTAATGTTATAATGTCAAGATGATATCGATTATGTAATAATAATCTAAGTATGGAAAATGAAATATTTCGCATGCGTACCTAATTTGAGATAGTTAGGTTATTAAGCGTTAAAAGAATGAAGTTGTGATCATATAATGTGTAAACATTATATGGAGTAAGGAATGGAGGTATAATACGACGTATTGTATTATTATGTACGAAGAGCGAAATATCGTATATTTCGAATTAATATACGAGATAGCATATGAGAATTATACGTAGGATATGTATGTTAGGTTATTGAATTTAAGATAATGGACTTGTGGGATTTCTAGTTTATTGATAGAAGCCCAAGTGTATGATTATCACAAGTCCAATCTATTGTAACTCAAGCCCAATAGGAAAGTAGTTGGATTAATTAACCAAGCCCAAGGTGAAGCCTTGACCCATGGGTCAAACCAAGTGAGGAAGTGGGTAGTCTTGATGGGCAAGGATTAAGTGTGATAACCAAGTGTTGTGGTGAGCAAGTAAAAGAAGTGGCTAGCAAGAAGACTTGAAGGTTAAGTTGTGAATAGTAAGGAGGTGGAATGAGGAGGTGGGATTGATTATTGTCCATTTTGCCCCAAGCTTTGGTGGCCTATAAATACCAAGTTCATTTCATTTTGTTGGTTGTTTTGTTATCATCCAACACTTTCCTCTCAAGCATATAAGCTACTTATTTGGTAGAGAGAATAAGTTACTTAAAGCACTTATAAGCCACTTCAACCTTTGATAGTTTCCAAAGCAAATAGAAGTCTTCAAGGGTAAGACTCATATTTCTTTTTTATCTATATCTTTTCTATGATAGGATTGATAGAGAAGGGGGATTGCTTGAGGATAACATGTAATAAATTATAAGGAATGAACTTAAGCCGAATAAGTTGAATAAGCAACTTGAACCCTAATAAGTTGTTAAGATCATGAAGGACTTGTCATATGATGTTAGTATGTTGTTTATAACATGAGAACATTGATTGAAGGACTTAAATTATTGGTAAGTCATGTGTATGAAGACTTCTAGTTCATAAGTTAAGAAAGTCAATGACTTATGGAAATAAGTCAAAACCTACTTTGATTATAAGTTGGTGTAGTAAATAACTTGAATTGATGATATGTTGGTTAAAATCCACTTAGAACGCTTAGTATGGTTGATTTGACGAACTTCGCACGATTAGACGATTAACGTCGAATTCGTGAAAGTCTCGGAATAGAAGTCATATTTCGTATTGGAAGTCGAAAACGTTGGTTTTTGATGGAGACAAGTCATTGTAGTCATTATAGAGTTGCGGACTCAAAAATGACCGGATTCCGACTTAGAACGAAGAAATGAGCGTTGAACGTTCACGAACGTTTATCGTTTTCGTTAAAATGGACTAATAGGTCAAATTTTAGCAAATGAAGTCAAATAGATAAAATTCTTGCATGAACGCATAGATTATGAAATTTGTGAACCGTAGGCTTTTGAACGGACCAATTCGGAGTTAAAACGAAGAAGATATGCGTCCGGGAAGTTAGCAAAATTTTCAAAAACTGCAAAATTTTCTGAGGACCAGAGTCCGCGCCGCGGCGCGACTCTAAGCCTTATTGGCCGCGCCACAACGCGAGGCCGGATGATGGCACACTGCTAACTCGCGCCGCAGCGTGAGTCACAGACCAATTAGTGGCGCCGCGGCGCCAGTGCAAGGAAGAAGATAGAGAAGAAAGGTTCCAAGTGTAGAATGAAAGAGGGATTAATAGTAATGAATTGTGATGTAATCACAGCATAATTAGGACATTGTAAGTTGCTTGTAATACACTAATGCATGTTTATAATCAATCAAAGACGAGCGGGATATGAATGACGTAATGAAAGCCGAAGCCCTTAATAACGAAACTAAGTTAGAATTACATTGAGATGAATGGTAAAGTATAATAGAAAACATACCTGGTTAATTATGATCTAATATGGTACGTTATATGATTATGAATTGTAGAATCATAGAGACTTAAAGTATACGTGTATTAACCAGTAAGCAGACACCAAAGGCAAGTATTCTAACCCTTGTTCCAGTTCAGTCTGGACAAGCTTTGTAATTCATGTACTCTTTCACATGAAATCTAAAATGATGAAGTCTTAAGCTAATTCTTTCGGCTAGGCTTATATTATGATTCTGTCAAGCATGATTTGTAAATTACCGAGTTATATTGGTATGGTTTTCAATCGAAGACCACGCATGTTCAAATGTTTTTGTCGTTTAACGACAGGCACGTGAGGTTGCCACAATTAAACGTATACACGTTTAAAGGATGTAGTGTTGATCAACATAGAGTACTATGAGCTGATCACTCAGAAGTGTTCGTAAGCTATGCCGGACTTACGGACTTAGTGCCGGGATGTCCTTTTTAAAAGAACTTATGTATACTCATAATCTTGAGCCATAATTGTCATTCTACTGAATGTTGATGGAAAAACGTTTTGAAGGAAATGAAGTGTTATTTTGAATCATCGATAGTACTTCGTAACTATTGTTCAGTTACTGGAGATATATTAGTTCTATGTTTCAAGCATGTTGTTTATTAGAATTATAGTACTTGCTGAGCTAGCCATGCTCACTCTTGCTTGAACCATATGAACACAGCTAAGATCGAGCGGACTGAAGGATCCGGCAAGGATAAAGGCAAGGCGAAGACGAAATCGTAGCATGTAATATATTGATATTATGACAAGAACAAATGAAAAGGGTTACAAAGAACCTGGGTAATGTAATATTATTTTGATATATATATGGAGTTATATTAGTCCTCTTGTGACTATTTGAGGAAATGTGTGAATGAATGGTAGTACCGTGTAGCACCATTTGTCGGGTTGGAAGAGACCCGGATTTGGGGGCGTCACAGGTTGGTATCAGAGCAAGAGGTTATAAAACTTAAGGGGGGAATTAAAATCTTAAGCCATAACCTTAGGAAGAATCAAAGAAATACAAGAAGAAAATAACCTTATAAAAATGCATTATGATTATGATATGTATTTTTATTATTTTACTGACGTGTACTAATCAACTCATTTATTTTATGTAGATGTCAGGAGTAAACAGGATGTTTGATTATGAACAGACCATAAGTGAAGAGTCGGTGAACCAAGTAGAGGTTGTACCGAACCCTATAGCAGCAGAACCAGAAGTAGTAATCATTGAGTCTGAAGACTCAGAAGAAGCTGACTACATGTCAGTATTTGACGGGATGATAGAGGAAGAGGTAGAGACAGTCTCCTTTAACCCAGTGGCTATAGCAGCAGAGATAGCTCCTGGGGGATCGATGATGTCTCTGTTTATGTCAGTGTTGGATAGAAATATCCATTACTGTCAGGAGGTTAAGGAGCTGAAGGCAGAGCTTCAAATGCTTATAGAGGACAAGACTGATGTCGAGTCCATGTGGGAGCAGGAGCATGACGAGAGGATTTTGGCTAAGGACAAAGTCCAGGATTTAAAGCACGAGGTTTTGGAGCTCAAGGAGGAACTCAAGACAAAAGTGTAGAAAATAGGGAGGATGTCCTATATCTATAGGAGTTCTCACACGGATTTTCAGTAGCAGGTAGCTGGATATCCGGTGGAGGTGGGGCAAACGCGGCATACTATTAGCCGTGATATCATTGCCGGTTTGGCCAAGGCAGATTTCAATAATGCCTTGAGGCAGATGTAGTTTAGTGGTGGTTAGAGTAGTTTGTAGATATTTTTGTAAGTAGTAGTGATGTAAAACCCTTTTTGTATAGTAAAGGGTAGTCTTTTGTAAATCCCAATTTTTGGAAAGTGATAGCGGGAAAGTAATGTAATCAGCTTAGGCTGAGTATGTAACCGATGTAGTATTATACTACAAAGAATGTATATAAAGATCGTTTTATGAAAAGCAATGAGTTATGAATGTTTGGAGTTATTGTTTTATATTAATGATAACTAATAAAGAAAGGAATAATAACGTAATGTGTTTATTGTATCAGGCAAAATGCCGCCGAGAAGAGTGCAACGTAATCAAGGTGCGAACGTAAATCAACCGGAGGGAGGTCCGGTTAACGCGATGCAGGAGTTTGTTAATTTATTAACAGCCGCCTTTAATAGAACAGGGGCTAATATCCCCGTAAATCCAGGAGTAGCACGAGCTACTACCTTTAAGGATTTTAAGAGTGTAGGTCCGCCGGAGTTCAAAGGAACTACGGACCCAATCGAAGCCCAAACGTGGGTTAAGGAGATAGAGAAGGCATTCGTAATTGCAAATGTTGATGAGGCCCAGAAGGTTGCCTTTGCAACCTATATGATGAAGGGAGAGGCCAATTTTTGGTGGGAAGCCAATCAGGCTAGGGTCGGGATAACGACTTTAACATGGGATAGATTCAAGGAGATATTCTTCGAGAACTATTTTCCCACGAGCATGCAGGGAAGGATGGAGATGCGGTTTTTAGAGCTGAAACAAGGGGAAATGACGGTTCCCCAATACGCTGCCAAGTTCAATGAACTGGCTAGGTTCGCTCCACACCAAGTGGATACCGAGGTGAGGAAGGCGCGACGGTTCGAGCAGGGCTTGAAACCCTGGCTCTATAACCGTATATCTGTATTCCAAAGTACTTCTTTTGGGATCGTTTTAGAGAAGGCGATAATCGCCGAAGGTGGTAGTGAGGCGTTGAGCCAATACCACAAGGAAAAGAGGAATAAGGGGAAGGTTGACGGGAGAGTCAAGATTGAGGGAGCCAGTGGGAGTGGCGAGGGTCAAAAGAGGAAGGTAATTAACTCTTGGAATACCAGAGTGAAGCAAGGAGACCCAAAGAGAAGAATGGAGGCCTGCAAGACCTGTGGAAAGACTCATTCAGGAGTCTGTCTCAAGGGGAAGGCCGTCTGTTACAACTGCGGACAGGAGGGGCATATTGCGCCAAATTGTCCGAGTCCGAATAAGAATCATGGATGCTTTGTGTGTGGGTCAACCGACCACATGGCAAAGAACTGCCCGAAGAAGGGGATGGACGGGAATCGGGGCACTAATAGCGGTAAGTTAGCTATTGGGGGTCCAGCTCAGCAGGGTAGGCCGATGGGTCGTACCTTTAACATGACAGTCCAGGATGCGGTTGCATCAGGGGACGTCGTTGCAGGTATTATCCCGATCAACGATATCAATGCGTACGTGCTGTTTGATTCGGGTGCTACTTGTTCATTTATAGCATGCGGTTTTGCTAGACGATTAGGACTACTTCCCGAAAAGTTACCTATACCTGTAAATAGTAAGGTAGCAAACGAAGATATAATTCCTATTGAAGATGTTCATAAGAGTTGTTGTGTAGATATACGGGGTTGTAAATTATCGGTAGATTTATTACCAATAAAGTTAGAAGAATTCGATGTAATTCTTGGAATGGATTGGTTAGTAAACCATGGGGCAATAATAGATTGTCAAAAGAAGTGTGTGGACATAAAGACGTTAGAACAACCTCGGGTAGTATTTTATGGGAATAGATCGCCGGGACGTTCGTGTTGTCTAACCATGACACAAACTAGAAAATTACTGAGGAAGGGATGCGTAGGATATCTGTGCCATGTTGTTGATACCGAAAGAGTGGTAGCAACCATGGAACAAATACCTATAGTGAGGGAATTCACCGATGTATTTCCTAGTGAATTACCTGGTCTTCCGCCGGATAGGGAGACAGAATTTGTGATAGACATTGTGCCAGGAGCGGCACCAGTTTCCAGGGCACCGTACCGTATGGCGCCAGTAGAGATGAAGGAGTTGATGGTGCAGTTACAAGAACTGTTGGATAAGAAGTACATTCAGCCGAGTGTGTCACCGTGGGGAGCACCGGTACTGTTTGTCAAGAAGAAGGACGGATCGTTAAGACTTTGTATCGACTACAGAGAGTTGAACAAGTTAACGATAAAGAATAAATACCCATTGCCCAGGATCGATGATCTCTTTGATCAGCTGAAAGGGGCTAATTATTTTTCTAAAATAGATTTACGAACGGGGTATCATCAGTTGAAGGTTAGGAAGGAGGACGTGCCAAAGACAGCATTCAGGACTCGTTATGGTCATTACGAGTTTTTAGTGATGTCATTTGGGTTGACAAATGCACCAGCTGCATTCATGGATATGATGAACAGAGTGTTCAAACAATATTTGGACAAGTTCGTCGTGGTGTTTATAGATGATATTCTAGTCTATTCTAAGACGCCAGAAGATCATGTTGAACACCTTAGATTAGTGTTGGAGACATTAAGGAAGGAGAAGTTGTATGCGAAATTCACAAAGTGTGAATTTTGGTTAGAGAAGGTGCAATTTTTAGGTCATGTCATTGACCATGAGGGGATTTCAGTGGATCCAGCGAAGGTAGAAGCCGTGATGAATCGGGAACAACCGAAAATGCCGACGGAGGTGCGGAGTTTCCTAGGGTTAGCGGGTTACTATCGGAGATTTATCCAGGATTTTTCAAAGATAGCTACTCCGTTGACTAATTTGACGAGGAAGACGGTGAAATACGCTTGGACTGACAAGTGTGAAAACAGTTTCCTAGAACTAAAGAAGAGGTTGAGTGAGGCACCTGTGTTGTCATTACCCGATGACACAGGAAATTTTGTAGTTTATAGTGATGCTTCGCATAGAGGACTTGGTTGCGTGCTTATGCAACATGGTAAGGTCATTGCGTATGCATCTAGGCAGTTGAAGGATTATGAGAAAGTTTACCCTACTCATGATCTAGAACTAGCCGCAGTAGTTTTTGCTCTAAAGATATGGAGACATTATCTTTATGGAGAAAAATGTGAGATATACACGGACCATAAAAGTCTAAAATATATCTTCACACAAAAGGAGTTGAATATGAGGCAGAGAAGATGGCTGGAGTTAATAAAGGATTACGACTGTGAAATCCTGTATCACCCTGGAAAAGCCAATGTAGTTGCCGATGCCTTAAGTAGAAAGGGTCGGGAAAAGTTATCTTTGTTAACGGCTTAAACTGAGTTAATAACAGAGATGGCTAGGATGGAGTTAGAGGTGAAGCTACCCAGTGAAGAAGAAGGACCAATGTTGTTTGCAATAGAGATGCAACCAACCATTGTAGAGAGAGTTAAGGAGGTGCAACTCAAAACTGATGAGTGTGACCGGATGAAGGAACGGCTGACCAATGAAAAAGATACTAAATATAGTTTTGATAACGAGGGATTATTGAGATTTGACGGAAGAATTTGGGTTCCGGATGAGACGGAATTAAAGAAGCAGGTTCTACAAGAGGCTCATAGTTCAAGATTTTCGATTCATCCTGGTAGCACTAAGATGTATCAAGACCTTCGACAGAGTTTCTGGTGGCCGAACATGAAGAGAGAGATTGCTGAGTACGTTAGTAAGTGCTTAACTTGTCAGAGAGTTAAGGCTGAACATCAACGACCTAGTGGCTTGTTACAGTCATTAGAGATTCCGGAGTGGAAATGGGAGAATATCACAATGGATTTTGTGGTAGGACTTCCGACTACTCATAAGGGGTATGATGCAATTTGGGTAATAGTGGACCGATTGACGAAATCAGCTCACTTTTTGCCAATTAGGGTTAAGTATAACTTAGACCATTTAGCTAGACTTTATATTAAGGAAATAATCTCTAGACATGGAGTGCCAGTATCAATTGTGTCAGATCGTGATCCACGATTCACGTCGAACTTTTGGAAAAGTCTGCAAGAGCAGTTGGGAACGCAGTTGAAGTTGAGTACGGCGTATCGTCCACAAACGGATGGACAAAACGAGAGGACAATTCAGACATTATAAGATATGCTAAGAGCATGCGTTATGGATTTTAAGGGTAGTTGGGATGATCATCTACCATTAGTGGAGTTTGCGTATAACAATAGTTATCATGCAAGCATAGGTATGCCGCCTTACGAAGCTTTGTATGGTAGGAAATGCAAAACGCCACTGTATTGGGATGAGGTAGGAGAACGCCGAATGTTGGGACCAAAATTGGTGCAACAGACAGCGGATATTGTTAAAAAGATTCAGATGCGTCTCTTAGCAGCTCAATACAGACAGAAGAAGTTTACAGATCTGCATAGAGAGAATCGAGAGTTTGAAGTGGGTTCATACGTATTCCTAAAAGTATCTCCCTGGAAAGGAAAGATACGTTTTGGGAAGAAAGGAAAGTTAAGTCCAAGATTTATAGGACCTTTTGAGGTTTTTAAACGGGTAGGTGAGGTAGCTTACATGGTAGCATTACCTCCAGACCTAGAACGAATACATAATGTATTTCATGTTTCGGTATTGCGTCCTTATAAGTCGGATTATAAGCACGTGATAGAATACGAGCCTATTCATGTCGAGAAGGACTTAACGTATGAGGAAATGCCAATTCAAATTGTCGATAGGAAAGAACAAGTTCTGCGGAACAAAAGTATAGTTTCAGTAAATGTGATATGGAAGAACCACGATGCAGAAGAAGCAACGTGGGAGTTAGAAGAAGTGATGAAAAAGAATTACCCGAATTTATTTGTGTAATTTTTTTTTATATATAGCGAGATTCTGGGGACAGAATCCTTATAAGGGGGAGAGAGTGTAACGCCCCAGAAAATTGAACATTTTGTAATTTCTTTTAATAATGAATAAAATAATATTATTTATTATTATTGTGTGTTGAGAAGATGGATGTCGTTCTATAACCTAGAAACATCGTAATATCGTAGTATTTTATCTACGTGGGAGAATTAAAGTGTTTGAATTTCTAAAACGAAAATAAAAGTTTTCTGAGAAATTTTCCGAAAAACACTATTCATCAATTTCTGCTCGGAAATTATTTTTGAACTTCCGAGAAATACGTAATGTTATAATATCGAGATGATATCGATTATGTAATAATAATCTAAGTATGGAAAATGAAATATTTCGCATGCGTACCTAATTTGAGATAGTTAGGTTATTAAGCGTTAAAAGAATGAAGTTGTGATCATATAATGTGTAAACATTATATGGAGTAAGGAATGGAGGTATAATACGACGTATTGTATTATTATGTACGAAGAGCGAAATATCGTATATTTCGAATTAATATACGAGATAGCATATGAGAATTATACGTAGGATATGTATGTTAGGTTATTGAATTTAAGATAATGGACTTGTGGGATTTCTAGTTTATTGATAGAAGCCCAAGTGTATGATTATCATAAGTCCAATCTATTGTAACTCAAGCCCAATAGGAAAGTAGTTGGATTAATTAACCAAGCCCAAGGTGAAGCCTTGACCCATGGGTCAAACCAAGTGAGGAAGTGGGTAGTCTTGATGGGCAAGGATTAAGTCTGATGATCAAGTGTTGTGGTGAGCAAGTAAAAGAAGTGGCTAGCAAGAAGACTTGAAGGTTAAGTTGTGAATAGTAAGGAGGTGGAATGAGGAGGTGGGATTGATTATTGTCCATTTTGCCCCAAGCTTTGGTGGCCTATAAATACCAAGTTCATTTCATTTTGTTGGTTGTTTTGTTATCATCCAACACTTTCCTCTCAAGCATATAAGCTACTTATTTGGTAGGGAGAATAAGTTACTTAAAGCACTTATAAGCCACTTCAACCTTTGATAGTTTCCAAAGCAAATAGAAGTCTTCAAGGGTAAGACTCATATTTCTTTTTTATCTATATCTTTTCTATGATAGGATTGATAGAGAAGGGGGATTGCTTGAGGATAACATGTAATAAATTATAAGGAATGAACTTAAGCCGAATAAGTTGAATAAGCAACTTGAACCCTAATAAGTTGTTAAGATCATGAAGGACTTGTCATATGATGTTAGTATGTTGTTTATAACATGAGAACATTGATTGAAGGACTTAAATTATTGGTAAGTCATGTGTATGAAGACTTCTAGTTCATAAGTTAAGAAAGTCAATGACTTATGGAAATAAGTCAAAACCTACTTTGATTATAAGTTGGTGTAGTAAATAACTTGAATTGATGATATGTTGGTTAAAATCCACTTAGAACGCTTAGTATGGTTGATTTGACGAACTTCGCACGATTAGACGATTAACGTCGAATTCGTGAAAGTCTCGGAATAGAATTCATATTTCGTATTGGAAGTCGAAAACGTTTGTTTTTGATGGAGACAAGTCATTGTAGTCATTATAGAGTTGCGGACTCAAAAATGACCGGATTCCGACTTAGAACGAAGAAATGAGCGTTGAACGTTCACGAACGTTTATCGTTTTTGTTAAAATGGACTAATAGGTCAAATTTTAGCAAATGAAGTCAAATAGATAAAATTCTTACATGAACGCATAGATTATGAAATTTGTGAACCGTAGGCTTTTGAACGGACCAATTCGGAGTTAAAACGAAGAAGATATGCGTCCGGGAAGTTAGCAAAATTTTCAAAAACTGCAAAATTTTCTGAGGACCAGAGTCCGCGCCGCGGCGCGACTCTAAGCCTTATTGGCCGCGCCGCAGCGCGAGGCCAGATGATGGCACACTGCTAACTCGCGCCGCAGCGCAAGTCACAGACCAATTAGTGGCGCCGCGGCGCCAGTGCAAGGAAGAAGATAGAGAAGAAAGGTTCCAAGTGTAGAATGAAAGAGGGATTAATAGTAATGAATTGTGATGTAATCACAACATAATTAGGACATTGTAAGTTTCTTGTAATACACTAATGCATGTTTATAATCAATCAAAGACGAGCGAGATATGAATGACGTAATGAAAGCCGAAGCCCTTAATAACGAAACTAAGTTAGAATTACATTGAGATGAAGGGTAAAGTATAATAGAAAACATACCTGGTTAATTATGATCTAATATGGTACGTTATATGATTATGAATTGTAGAATCATAGAGACTTAAAGTGTACGTGTATTAACCAGTAAGCAAACACCAAAGGCAAGTATTCTAATCCTTGTTCCAGTTCAGTCTGGACAAGCTTTGTAATTCATGTACTCTTTCACATGAAATCTAAAATGATGAAGTCTTAAGCTAATTCTTCCGGCTAGGCTTATATTATGATTCTGTCAAGCATGATTTGTAAATTACCGAGTTATATTGGTATGGTTTTCAATCGAAGACCACGCATGTTCAAATGTTTTTGTCGTTTAACGACAGGCACGTGAGGTTGCCACAATTAAACGTATACACGTTTAAAGGATGTAGTGTTGATCAACATAGAGTACTATGAGCTGATCACTCAGAAGTGCTCGTAAGCTATGCCGGACTTACGGACTTAGTGCCGGGATGTCCTTTTTAAAAGAACTTATGTATACTCATAATCTTGAGCCATAATTGTCATTCTACTGAATGTTGATGGAAAAACGTTTTGAAGGAAATGAAGTGCTATTTTGAATCATCGATAGTACTTCGTAACTATTGTTCAGTTACTGGAGATATATTAGTTCTATGTTTCAAGTATGTTGTTTATTAGAATTATAGTACTTGCTGAGCTAGCCATGCTCACTCTTGCTTGAACCATATGAACACAGCTAAGATCGAGCGGACTGAAGGATCCGGCAAGGATAAAGGCAAGGCGAAGACGAAACCGTAGCATACTTATGTAATAGTATAGGAAGAATGTCTGTAATATATTGATATTATGACAAGAACAAATGAAAAGGGTTACAAAGAACCTGGGTAATGTAATATTATTTTGATATATATATGGAGTTATATTAGTCCTCTTGTGACTATTTGAGGAAATGTGTGAATGAATGGTAGTACCGTGTAGCACCATTTGTCGGGTTGGAAGAGACCCGGATTTGGGGGCGTCACATGTAACGTCCACAAATTTAAAACTCCTTATTAATTAAATATGTGATTTAATTTTAATGAGTTAGTTTTGTGAGTTTATTTAAACCTTAAATATTTATGTGAATTTATGAAATGATTAAAGGGAGTCACTAATAGTTGATTTAAATTAGTGGACTAACCCTAAGATCCTAATATCAAAGACTTGATAAGAGTATTAATTAAATATTCAATTTATTCTAATATAGTAGCAAGAGTTGAACATATTTGTTAATTGCAATTATGAGTAATTAATTGATAATGTGTTAAATAATAATTATTATGAATAAATAATAATTAATGTATAATAGATTAATAGTTTATAAAATGATTATATTTTTATTTGATTTAATTGTGCAAAGCATGCTATAGAGTGAACCTTTATTATGTGGTAGTTAATTGTATATTTTATATAGTACAAGGTGGCACATTAATATGTCTATATATATTATATATATATAGATTATATAGTAAGGGTTATTTGCATTCATGTGAGTTGCATAATATTATTGATATATGTATGTGCACTACTAGATATCTTGTAATTGGGAAATACATTATATGCCCCTTTTAAATCATTATAACCTATGTGATGTGATATGAATTGTGTACACCTATTTGATAACCAAAGTCTATATTATGTGTATATATGGTATAAGCCAAATGTTGCATTTCATTGTTTGCAAAATGTTGAGGATTTCTCTTGTCCCATAATAAGAGTCCCATTTCTTTCTTATACGTGAACAAGCAAACAAGCCTAGCCTAGCCTAGCTTCATCTCAAATTCACCAATCTAGATCAATTAATAGATGGGGAGTGGGATTCATGATTGAGATTACCAACTCTCCTTTAACCCTTGTGCATTCTTGAAATTCTTTGGTTTTATTTGGAAGGTAATCTCATTATCTAGATAATCAATCTCCTATAAATGGGACATCACCCTTCCTTGTTACAATTTGCTATGAATTAGTTTGCTAAGAGTGAGTAGATTGATAGATAGCAGCTCAATTGAGTCACAAAGGTATAACTTCCATTCTTCATTTTTGATAGATTGTTTAATGGGTAAATTCTTTGAATTAAGCATGAATAGGTTGTTAGTTGATTTGGGTTATGTTTCGTAGTGTTATACATGCTTACAAATGTGCTGAGTTATATTAGAAGCAATGTTTTTAAGGATTTTAGTTGATGGGTTGCTGAACTGCCGAGCAGAGCAAAGCAACTGTCTCTGATGTAGGCACGGCGCAGCTGCACCCTATTTGTACTAGGGTGTATCACAGCTGCGCCGTAACCCAAAATCAGTTCTGTCTCTAGCATGGCGCAGCTGCGCCTTATTTGTACTAGGGTGCAGTGATGTGTGGGATTTATACCCGCGTTTTAGCCCTTTTTGGTTCTTAATTTTTATGCCCATATTTAATCTTTTGGTTAACTTTCTTAGTTATGAATATTATTTTCTGTTTAGTTCTTTTCAAGTTGGCTTTGTTAGTTTTTTCTGGAAAGTGGCGCCCCGGCACAAGACTTGGCGCCCCAGCGCCAGCAATTAGTGGACTCTACTGTAAAGTGGCGCCCCGGCGTCTTCTGTAGTGCAAAGAAGTCGCGCCGCGACGCGAGAAGGAGATCAAAGCTACTAGAAAGTCGCGCCCCAGCGCCATAGTCAACCGCGCCCCAGCGCCACAGACCACGCCCCGGTGCAAGCTCCGGTTTCTGTACAGTAACTTATATTTAATGACCTATATTAAAGGTAGACACTGTAAATAGCTAGCGATGCTGCTGCTTTAAGTATCGGATCTTTACAGATAGAATTTATTACAACAGCTTAGATTCTTATTCATTTCTGTCTTTTAATTTCTAAAAGAGAAAGAAGCTTGCAAAAGGGAACGACAGTTATTGCACCCAACTTTCAGATTTTTTGTGTAAAGAGAAGATTTGGCGGAAGAATACTTCTTCATACAGGGGTTTTCTTATTCCAAATCTCCTATTCATCGTATTTATCTGATAATGTGTGTATTAGGAATGTGTGTTAGTACCATAGTTATGAACTAACTCCATTTTTAGGATTGCAATGTAACCTTTTGAATAGCTTAATCGACTTTCTCTCTCTTTTTATATAATGAATCATTTTGGAATGGGTTGTTGTATTTTGTATGTATTGTCTGATTGATTGATAAAGAAATTGGTATTGATAGTGATGGAAATTGATAAATGGATATTACTATCTATCTTTAAATATAGCAACACTTGTTATGACCTTGACATTTGAATGTGGGCTTAATGTGCTAATAGGATAGACATATCCTTATTTGCCTTGTGTAACCTTGGAGCTGAGCTTAATGACCTTGACCTAGTTAGTTTCACCAATAGACATATTGTGTTCTAGCTTGTTAGGGATGTGCATTTGACTTTCGACAGAAGTTTATGCCTATTTTTGTTCTTCGTTGGCCATTCCTTGATTCATTTATATTACGGAGAGTTAGAAGATTAGGCGAAGCATTAGGGGAGTTATAATCCTATCTTAATTTCCTAGAACAGTTACTTCTCGTAATTTGATAATCCTATTGAAATAGCTTAACCAACCATTTGTTTCTCTTGTTTAGATAAGATTAGTAACGACTTTACCTTAGTATTTGTTTCCTGATAAGACTTTGTCCTCATGGGTTCGACACTCTACTTACATATATTACTTGTGGACCGCGTATACTTGCGTGTGTTTATTGATTGCTAAATCGATCAACAAGTTTTTGGCGCTGTTGCCAGGGACTTAGAATTAATTATTTTGCAATATTGAAACTAAGTCATTACGATCTTACTTTAAACTGATTTTTTTGTTTAATTCTCTTTTTAGGTAATCTCCATTATTTATGCCACCTAGGAAGGGACGAAATATAATACCTTTCGATCCCGAGGTTGATAGAACATTCAGATGACTGTTGAGAGAGAAATCCAAAGACTAACTTGAGGACATACATGCTCCTATCATAATGGTTGAGGAACTTTAGAAATCTCTGAGGGAGTACTCTATGCCTCGCATTGATGATCTCCAGGCAAGCATTCTTAGGCCCGCCATTCAAGCCAATAATTTCGAGATCAAGTCGGGCACCATTCAAATGTGCACCAACATTCAGTTTGGGGGACAGCCGAATGATGATCCCAATGATCACTTCTTTCTGGAGATCTGTGACACATTTAAATGCAACGAAGTGTCTGACGACGCCATCAAACTTCGGTTGTTTCCTTTTACATTAAAGGAAAAGGCCAAGAGCTGGCTTCATTCATTACTGTCGGGCTCCATAACCACATGGTCTGATATGGCGCAGAAATTTGTGGCAAAGTTCTTTCCACCCGCCAAAACAGCCAGGCTCAGGCATGATATCACGTCTTTTGTGCAGTTCAAATTCGAATCCTTATATGACTCGTGGCAGCGGTTTAAGGATCTTCTGAGGAAATGCCCGAACCATGGATTGCCAGAATGGCTTCCTATCCAGACCCTTCATAATAGGTTTTTTGGATCTACTCGTTAAAGTATAGATGTCGCGTCTGGAGGGTCATTCATGGCTAAACATCACGCAGCGGGATATGAGCTGGTGGAGACAATGGCGGCCAACAATTACCAATGGCCAAACGATAGGCAAGCTCCGAGAAGAGTAGCGTGGGTTTATAAAGTGTATTCTTTCACATCGTTAGCAGCTCAGGTAGCAGTGCTAATAAAAAGACTAGATATAATGGGACCTACAGTGTTTTAAATTGTGCAGAGTGTGGGGGTGCAATGTGAATTATGTCAAGGAAGCCACCTGATTGATCAGTGTGTGATAAGCCCCGAGTCCATTCAATTTGTGTCAAATTACGGGCGGCAACAAAATACAAATCTTCCCACACACTATCACTCTGGCCTAAGAAATCATCCCAACTTTTTATGGGGCAATAATAACAACAACAATAGTAACAACCCCAACCAACCACAACCTCCATCTACTAGGCCAAATTATGATAATCCTCTTGGATTCTAACCTTAGGCTCAGTTCAACCCACATCCGCAGAGCACTCAGAATCAGTTTCACCATCCTCCACCATAATAGGAAAGGAAGCCCAGTTTAGAAGATCTTCTGTCGAGGTATATAGCCCAGAACGAAACCAGAAGTAACAATCAAGAGGCCTCCATTAGGAATCTTGAAGTTCAGATGGGTCAGTTGGCTACTGCTTTAAACAATCGACCACCGGGCATTGCCTAGTGACACTATTGTCAACCCGAAAAGGGAAGACAAGGAATAATGTAAATCAGTAACCCTCAGAAGTGGGAGAACCACTAAAGTATTAAGTGAAGAGAATATTCCTGTGGGAAACAACGGGATGACCGAAGAGGGAACTTCTGAGACGGAGAAGGCTGAGATAAGTGAAGGTGAAGAAAGTGGTCAAGACAGACCTCCAACACCATCTCCTCCAACGACTGTGGTCATTCAGCCTCTCCCTCAGTTGTCGTTCCCCTAGAGGGTGCAGAAACAGAAGCTGGATAAGCAGTTTTCCAAATTCTGGGAGGTGTTCAAAAGACTGCACATAAATATCCCATTTGCAGAGGCATTGGAGGGAATGCCTAGTTATGTCAAGTTCATGAAGAACATTCTGTCCAAGAAACGAAAAATGGGGGACTATGAGACGGTGGCACTGACAGAAGAGTGTAGTGCCATCCTTCAAAACAAGCTTCCGTCGAAGCTAAAAGACCCGGGAAGTTTTATAATCTCGTGCACCGTTGGGGACCAGTTTATTGGGAAAGCTCTATCTGATTTAGGGGCCAGCATCAACTTGATGCCCCTCTCCATTTATAAAAAGTTGGGCCTCAATGAAGCCAAGCCGATAAGTGTCACCCTTCAATTAGCTGACAGATATCTGATATACCCGAAGGGAATTGTAGAGGATGTGCTAGTGAAAGTCGACAAGTTCATATTTTTGGCGGATTTCATAGTCCTTGATTTTGATGAGGATGGGGAAATCCCAATAATATTGGGAAGGCCGTTCTTGGCAACTGGGAGGACCCTCATCGATTTCGAAAAGGGGGAGTCGACAATGAGTGTTAATGATCAGGAAGTGACATTCAATGTCTTCCGATCAATGAAATATCCTAATACCCCTGAGGATTGCTTCCAAATTAATACAATTGATAGTTCAGTGAAGGGGGTTTTCTTAGAAACTTGCATTCAGGATCCTCTAGAAGCTGCTTTAACTGGGGCTAGTACTATGGAAGAGCCCTCGCATGTGGAATGTGTTAAGTGGCTCGATGAACCTTAATGATCGAAGCAATTCCACCAACAATTCGAGTCTCTAAATGATAAAGAGGCATCTACTTCTAAAGCTAAGTCGTCTATCATCGAGCCTCCTGTCCTTGAGCTTAAACCTTTGCCTACTCATTTGAGGTATGCATATTTAGGAAATTTATCTTCAGTACTTGTGATAATTTCTGCTTCTCTAACCAAGTGTCAGGAAGAAAAGTTGCTGCTTGTACTCAAGAAGTACAAAATGGCCTTAGGATGGTCTATCGCTGATATAAAAGGGATCAGCCCAACTCTATGCATGCACAAAATTCTTTTGGAGGAAGGCTTGAAGCCATCTATAGAGTATCAGAGGCGGCTAAATCCCATTATGAAAGAGGTCATCCGGAAGGAAATCATTGAGTTGCTAGATGTGGGCATTATCTACCCCGTCTTGGATAGTCCTTGGGTTAGTCCAATCCAATGTGTGCCAAAGAAGGGAGGGATTACAGTGGTGTCCAATGAAAATAACGAACTAATTCCCACCAGGACGGTGACCCGGTGAAGAGTGTGCATGGATTACAGGAAACTTAACAAATCAACTTGTAAGGATCACTTCCCCCTCCCTTTCATTGATCAAATACTGGACCGGTTGGCTGGGCACGAATACTATTATTTGTTTGATGGGTATTCAGGGTACAATTAGATTTTTATTACTCTAGAAGATCAGAAGAAGACGACATTCACATGTCCTTATGGGACCTTTTCCTTCCTGAAAATGTCTTTCGGGCTATGTAATGCTCCCGCCATATTTCAGTGGTGTATGATGTCAATCTTCTCTGACATAGTTGAGAAGACTTTGGAGGTCTTCATGGAAGACTTCTCAGTTTTTGGGAGCTCATTCGACAATTGCTTGACTAATCTGACGGTCGTTCCATCGATGTGTCGAAACCAACTTGGTACTGAATTGGGAGAAGTGTCACTTCATGGCCGAAGAGAGCATTATTTTAGGTCATCGGGTTTCTATAGGCGGAATTGAGGTTGATAAGGCAAAGATCAATGTGATCAATAACCTTCCACTGCCCACCTCAGTGAAAGTGGTAAGGAGTTTCCTCGGGCATGTCAGTTTCTACAAAAGGTTTATTCATGATTTCTCGCGGATCACCAAACCTTTGTGCACGCTCCTGGAAAAGGACATGCCTTTCCAATTTGATGCCACCTGCCTGAGCGCTTTTATGTTATTACAGAAGAGGCTTGTCTCAGCGCCTATTATGGTAGCTCCAAACCGGGCATTCCCTTTCGAGCTCATATGCGACGCCAGTGATTTTGCTATCGGGGCAATGTTAGGCCAGAGAAGGGAAAAGGTTTTCCACACCATTTACTACACTAGCAAGACATTGACTGATGCTCAGTTAAATTATACCCCCACTGAGAAGGAGCTGCTGGTAGTAGTGTATGCTTTTGATAAGTTTTGTTCCTACCTCATCGGGATGAAGGTGATCGTATACACCGATCACTCGGCGATCAAGTATTTGATTGAAAAGAAGGACGCTAAGCCGAGATTGATACGGTGGGTTCTGCTTCTACACGAATTTGACTTAGAAATCAGAGACAAGAAAGGAACCGAGAATCAGGTTGCCGACCACTTATCTAGATTGGAAAACACCACATCTTCGGGCGAAGTCGACAAAGCTATAAATGATTTTTTTCCAGACGAGTAGCTCTTTGTGGTTAATGGAAAGGTTCTGTGGTATGCGGACTACGCAAATTACGTCGCTTGCCAAGTTATCCCACAAAACCTGAGTTTCCAACTAAGGAAGAAATTCCTTAAAGATGCCAAGCAATATCTTTGGGATGAGCCCTTCCTGTTCAAACAGTGTTCGGATCAGATTTTGCGTAGATGTTTGCCTGAAGAAGAAATTGAAGTCGTGCTACATCATTGCCATTCTTCCAATTATGGAGGTCATTTCGGAGGCCAGCGAACTGCTGCTAAGGTGCTACAGTCGGGATTTTATTGGCCAACCCTTTTTAAAGATGCACACGCATATGTGATGCACTATGACAGATTCCAACGGGTGGGCACTATATCAAGGCGACATGAGCTACCGCTGCAAAATATTTTGGAAGTAGAGTTATTTGATGTTTGGGGTATTGATTTCATGGGACCATTCCCGTCCTCTTTCAACAATCTCTACATCCTTGTGGCAGTGTGTTATGTCTCAATGTGGGTGGAAGCAGTTGCCTTGCCGACAAATGATGCTAAGGTTGTGCTTCAGTTCCTCAAAAAGAATATTTTCACCCGTTTTAGCACACCTCGGGCCATAATTAGCGATGAAGGGTCGCACTTCTGCAATAAATATTTTGAAGCCCTTCTAGCCAAGTATGGGGTAACTCATAAAATAGCCACTACTTACCACCCTCAGACCAGTGGTCAAGCTTAAATTTTGAACCAGGAGGTGAAACAAATCCTGGAAAAGATTGTTAACCCAAACCGTAAGGACTGGTCGAAAATGCTTGATGATGCATTATGGGCCTACCGCACAGCTTATAAAATGCCCATCAAAATGTCTCTGTATAGGCTAGTCTATAGTAAAGAATGTCATCTCCCGGTTGAATTGGAGCACAACGCTTACTGGGCTATTCACAAGCTTAACTTTGATCTTAAGGCAACCGGCGAAAAGCGGCTGTTACAATTGAATGAAGCAGATGAGTTTCGTCTACAGGCGTATGAAAATGCCAAGGTTTACAAGGAGAAGACCAAGAGGTGGCATGACAAGAAAATCCTCGAGAGATATTTTGAACCGGGTCAGAAGGTTCTTCTTTTCAATTCAAGGCTAAAGTTATTCCCGGGAAAGCTAAAGTCTCGATGGTCGGGTCCTTTCACTGTTGCTAAGGTTAATCCGCACGGGGCAATAGAAGTTGAGGACCTAAATTCAGACGCAACATTTAAGGTCAATGGGCAGAGGTTAAAGCATTACTGGGGCGGCGAAGTCGACCGGCAGAATACCTCCATTACACTTGGAGACCTAGTGTTAGGCGAGAGTATAGTCAATCCGACGACTCAAAATCAAGCGCTTGATGGGAGGAATCCCCTTCTCAGTATCAATAATTTGCTTTATCTATATTTTCTTCAATTTCAGTTGTCTGTCTAAGTTTTAGTCTGTGTTTTTTATAGTGTTTATAGATCTGTATAGTTTTAGTCTTGCTATTTCTTCATTTCTTCCCTCAGTTGAGTTGTGCTTGTTGGATTACTGATAGCTTGTTGATATTTGTGTTTGTCTTGTGTAGAGCCTGAGTTCGCGCCCTGGCGTCATGCTGTGACAACCCGAGAATTTGGACAATTTATTATAATCTTAAATGATTGATTTAAGGTCAAATAATAGACCTAAACAGAAAATAAGTGTATGTGTTTGATATTATTAGGGTGAAATTTTGATGATTTCA
This sequence comes from Panax japonicus, assembly GCA_020205505.1. Classification (NCBI taxonomy): domain Eukaryota; kingdom Viridiplantae; phylum Streptophyta; class Magnoliopsida; order Apiales; family Araliaceae; genus Panax; species Panax japonicus. The sequence continues at coordinate 29,721,646 of CM035098.1, read as the reverse complement.
AAATTCTATAAAGGATATAGGTTAATTATTCAGGATTAAGGATTTATGTGATTAAGTTCTGTGAATATGGTTATGTATGTGTGCTGAATGTGGTTAAGGGTCAAGGGTTGACCAGATTAATTATATATGTGTCAAACCCTAATTATATATTAAGAACTTTAACGTTCGGTTAGAAAACCCTAGCGATTAATAAGAAATCCTAGAAACTGGTTCTGGAAACCCTAATGTCAGTTCCGGGAATCTAAAACCCTAATTCGGATATTAAAAACCCTAGATTGGGAATGCAATGATATGTATAAGGTTAAACGTCATTAATTATAAATTCATTAAGGAAAATCCTAACGAATTTCTGGAAATCCTAATTGATTATTAGAAAACCATAATACCATATCTGAAAACCCTAGTTTCAGATTCTGATAAATAGAAGCCCTAATTTGGAAAAAAAAAAAGGATAATTATAATGCTTATGTGGTATTAATTATACTACTAATTAGGGCAAAGCTTAATTATTAGCAAACCCTAATTTCAAATTTAGAAAACCCTAATTTCGGGATTTGAAACACTAATTTTATAGTTAGGGAAAAACAAAAGTTTTAATACTTTTTATGTTAATTAGGATATATTAATTCTAATTTTCAAGTTAAGTAATTAGAAAACTCTAATCTAATTACGAATATTTAATTTCTATTTTACAAAATTATTTTCTATTAGAAACCCTAATTTGTGGGATTGAAAACCCTAATGACCATTTTGAACCCTAATTGTACATTAGTGGATTTAATTGCCAAATTAGCAATATTAATTAGGAATTATAAATCCAAATTGTCAAGTTATTAGAAACCCTAATCTAATTAGGAAATCTAATTTCTAAAATTTAAATATTATTTTTCTATTTAAAAACCTAAAATGTGGTTTTGAAACCTAATGTACAAATTTGACCCTAAGTGCTAAATTAGCAATTTTAATTAGGATAAATTAGTCCAAATTAGCAAAGATTGATTTATGATTAGGAAATTAAGATATAATTAGGAAGCCCTAATTATAATTTAGAAATCATGATTTTCTATTTTAAAATCTAATTAGAAAATCTTAGAATTTTAATTGCTAAAGTCTTTAGGGTTAAAACCTAAACCCTAAATGGTTAAACCCTAAACTCTAAATACTTCAAACCCTAAACCCTAAACCATAAGAGTTTGATTAAAAGTCCAAAATGCCATTAAAGTTGAATGTAAAATGACTTTAATGCCCTTTTGTCACATTTTGTAATATGTGGAGTGTAATCTTGCCAATTCTTGTAGTGGTTTACCAACTCAAGCTAGCCTTTTTGACTAAAATTCAGCTATAACTTGATCTAGCATGCCACCTTACAGACAATAGATTCATTGAATCAAAATCTAAAGTTTAAAAGTTAAGTAATAAACTTACTTTACTTCTCATACTAACCAAGACATTCTCTCTCCACAATTTCGAAATTTTAGAGTAAGAGGGAGTGAGAAGTTAAGCCATGATCAAGTCTTGGCAAGCCAAGATCAGAAATCAAAGATCAAGAATCAAAATCAAAGCTCAAAAGGTATAAAAACCCAAAACTTAGAAATCCTTTGATTCTATGTTAATTGTTGAAATTGATTATTTAAAGTTGTGTAATAGGGTGTTAATTAATGTTCTAAGTTGATAAATCAAAGACCCATAACATCAAAGTGCACGAATTTGAAGATTTGAGCATGTTGGAAAAAAAACCAAAAATGTGGTCTGACAGTCAAATGTCAGTAGCGTTAGATCTTTAGTCGATCATGATTTTTGTTATTTAAAAGTTGTTATGTGTAGTCTGATATGTGTTCTTTAATATGAAAAAAGTATCAAGTTCATAGCTATAGTAGATCAGGAGTTACAAGCGGTCAAAGTACGTTGACCGAAACTGATGAAGAACACGAACCCAGATTTTTGAAGCACATTTTTCGTGGTCAACTTTGACCGGATAGATCTGGTTCATGTTATGATGTTAATGTGATATGATTCTTTTTATTTGTATTACTACATGTTTTCTACCCACTTCAATTGATAGATCACACAAGAAATAAACAGATTACGAGTTATAAGGATCCAAAGTAGGCACCTCGATTGTTCTTCAGTTGAACAACAGCCTTGTTAGACTTTTTGATGGCTAATAACTCTTAGATCTGATATTTTTTTAGCCATAATGTTTGTTAGTAATTGTAGTGTTGCATGAGCACTACAGGACCTATGTGTTAGATTGCCCAGAACTTCACGGATTGAAAATTATAACCGGTCAAACCTACCACCTTCATCACTGCCTTGTCAGTGTTCTTGAGGCTCAAGAACACCTAAGGCGACGGTTGTCTGTCGCTAAAGGCTTTAGCGACGGTTTTAATTATTTTATTTTCTGGAAATTTCGAAAATGAATTAAAAATTAGAAAAATTAGATTTTTAATTATTAAAAATACATATTAAATTCTGAAAAATTATTTTAAAGCCTGAAAAATAGTTTTTAACTATTTTGAGTATATTTCGAAAATATTAAATATTTTTGGAATATAAAAGGTATTTATTTATTTAATTATTATATTAAATAAATTATTTAAAAATGGTTTTAATTCATGAAAAATCATGAAAAATTATTTTATGATATTAGAAAATATTTTAAGTTATTTTTGATGACTTTTAATATTTTGTTATGAAATTCATTAATTAATCAATATTAATGATAATTAGTTTATTTAATAGATATATTAAATAAATTATGGAAAATAGAATTAATGTTTTAAAAATCATATAAAAATGATTTAAGTGTTATAAAAATATTTTAAGTTATAAAATATAACTTTTGATATTTTGGCATGAAAATATTAATATTTTAATATTAATAGCAATTATCGGATAATGGATTTAAGTGTTTAAAAATCATATAATTATGATTTTAAGTTATTAAAAATACTTTGGTATATTATAATTATATTATAATATTATGTTATGATTTTCATTAATATTTTATATTAAATGAATATTAATGATTAAGAAATTATGTGATGTTTAATTCAATTAAATATGGTTTTAATGATCGAAAAATGTTGATAAATGATAATAATTATTTGAAAATTATTATATGTCTTTAAAAATTATTTGACTGATAAGATAATTATCTAGGATAATTGTTAAGCATTTAAGCAGAGTTTAATTGAACTTAAACTCGAGTATTGTCCGACTAGACCGTCGGGATGATAGAATTGTGTCGGTTTCAAGTCAGATTGAAATAGTTTGACTTGATACTAAGTTTTATGTGTGTTATAGACTGATAGGGTTATGTGCTATGTGTTTAAGTTATTCTATGTATATATATATAACAGTATTATACTGTGATAATATTATTTGAATATTAGAGATCTATATTACTAATATTAGGTCTTCGGGTAAAACGTTATAAATTGCGTAGCGGTAATCAACGGTTCAGGCAAGTTTCTTTTTACTAAACTCTACTAAGAGTATTTTACTCAAGCTTATGGTTAATCATTGCTGATTGCCACGAAAATTGTACTCTGTACATCTTGCATGTATAAGTCAGGTATGAAAGGCTGATCACCTTCATTACCAGTTGGTTCAGAAATGTTTGTTCATGTTTAATACTTGTTCAGTCAAAAGTTTGTTCGTGCTAGTTCTCAATTATATTGATGAATTATAGCCAGCTTATTATTCATACTCTTCAATCATGATATATCGTTATATTGTTGAACTTAAACTTGCTGAGCAACTTTCATGCTCACCCTTGCTATATCATGATAAAACATTGCAGATAAGGCGAATGCGTTCGGATACAGGAAAAAGATAATGCCAAGTTCAGCTTGGAATAAAATGTGCGGCTATTTTGTAATAGTATAGTTTGATAAAGGTGTTATATGTTAGAAAGTTTATGAATTATGTTTAACTTAAGGTTACTCGATTTTGGGAAAAAGTGTGTAAAGTATATTGTATAAACAATTTATGTTTATATCTTTCGCAAACAGTTATAGAAATAGTATACCGGATCCGCGGCGAATTGGGCGGCGATTCGGGGCTATCACACATGCCCCGCGCCCCGGCGCCAGTTTTGGCGCCCCAGTGCCATGGAATGCTAGCATGTACTGCAATTTCGTGCCCTGGCGCCATTACTCACACCCCGGCGCCAACTCTATTACATAGCATATTGTTAAGTCACGCCCCAGCACCATCACTTGCGCCCTGGCGCCAAGACAGATTTGCCATCGCACCCCAGCGCCACCAGCGACGGCCCTGCGCCATATGCGTTTCATAGTTTTAATTCAGTCATTTAAGTCACTCTTTCACTTCGTTTTTCTCAAACGTTCTCTCTGCCCAAGTGATGCAACTGTTTCTCTTTCTACCATTCAGCCAACTGTCAGTCGTTACTTACCGTTTGAGCAGTCAACCGTTGCAGTGTTTACTTCCTCGCCAAAGTTCACCTATAAATTTCGTAACAGGTACGGTGTTTTGGCCAAACTTTGTGCTTGCTTATTATAATTTCTTCCTGCTAAAATGGCTTCCAAGCGTCCTAGAACCAGTATTGGTCCTCCTCCATCTTCCTCTTCCCGTAGTCAGATTACTCCTTGGGATCCTGTAAAATTTCCTTCCGAAGATGCTTTTAGGCGATACACCAAAAATTTCAAAACCAGAAGTCTTGTTCCTGAGCGTGGCCTTCGACCAGATGAAAAATTGGATGGCCAAATGAACGCCATGATCAGTGCCTTGAAGTGGCTCCACTTCACTTAGCCACCGGAGTCCGCTGTGGTAGCGGTGGTCAAAGAATTTCATGCCAATGTCGTTCATGATGGTCCGCCGGCTGTGCCTGTTAGGGGAAAGCTAATCCCATTTGATGTCAAGGCCATCAATGAAGTGTATGGGACTCCTAATTTCGACAAGAAGGACTACGGGGAGAATGGGATTTGCACGTATAATTCTGATGAAATTATTAGCAAGCTTTGCAAGCCTGGTACTGTCTGGAAAACCAACGACTACACTTACGAGCGCACATCTTTTCCTTCACAGGCGCTCAGTTGTTATGGGAAGGCGTGGCACACCTTTATCTGTGCAAACCTTCATCCCACGCTCCATGTGAGTGATGTCACTCGGGAGCGGGCCACGCTTCTCTATGCCATTGTGATGGGGCTGAAAATCGATGTGGGGGCTTTGATCAGCGATTCCATCAAGAAGGCTATTAATAGCAATATCATGTCTAGCCTTCCCCATCCTTATCTTATTACCAGGATTTGCAAAAGAGCGGGTGTCCAGTGGGAGGCGAAAGATGTTACACTTCCGCCAATGTCAGTCATTGATCATCAGTTGATTGCTCGTTATGCTGTATGGGATGGTGCTCCATCGCATCCCCGAGGTGAAGGTTTTTTGCCAGCACCGCCTCCACTTCCGCCTTCTGATGACCACCAGCCCTCGCATGTCGCGGGATCCTCTAGTCAGGAACAGACTCCACCTTCTGCCGATGAAATTGATTCGGGGGCCCTTGCACAGATTATAAACAGCCTGAATTTTTTGCATTGCAAAGTTAACACGGTTGCCCAGTGGCAGAGCCAATTTCATCATTATCATGCTATGTTTGCCGATACACTAGCCAACATTTATGCTGCTCAAGGTGGCGAGGATGCGGATTTCATGCCTTTTCCATTTCCAGCACCTCCACTCTATGCTCCTTATCCACCGCAGTTCCCACCGCCATCTGAAGAAGACCGCAGGTACCAGCGTGTCAACATGGAGGATGATGATGACGACGACTTGGAGTTGTTCGGCGCTGATGATGACTTTTGTCTTGGTGGCGATGGCGGCGAGGATCCCAATGTTTGACATTACAGCGATGGCCACTGAGGGCACTGGCTCATGTTCAAGTTTGGGGGAGAATTTCTAGTATTTTATTTATATATGAATTGTGTTATTACAATTTATATTTCTATTATTACTGTGTTAAGTTGGTATTTGGGCTTGATTGCCCCAGACTCTAGTTTGATTTTAATGGTTGTTAGGATGGTATTTGGGCTCGATAGCCCCTGACTCTTGTTTAAATTATTATTATCTATCTATCGTGTTATTATCGTGATTATCTTTTGTTGTTGGATGCCTGTTTTAATTTACCTTGGATGTACGTCTCTACTTAGTAGTATTTTATGTTTCGTCTATGTTATGCTTTTGGTAGTATATCTTTTATTGGGAATACCTTCGCTAAGTCAGGTATTGTCGTGCCTTAAGCCTTTTATTTTGGGTCTTTCACTAATTTAATTGGTATACTCTTGCCATGCGCTTTGGTTTCGCCCTGTGATGTTATGGGCACTCTATAGTTTTAATTTTTGCCCTAGCCTTGTTTTGGTAATTGTCCATATGTTTGGTGAGGGTAGTTAGCTTTAAGTTTTATTTGTGGTCTTTGGGGACTATCCTGTTTTTATATATCTGTTTCTTTGGTTGTGCCATTAGTTATGCGGAGTTGAGGCTTGTGTCTCTTTAACTTGAGACTGTCTTGGATCCATCCGTTAGCACTGGCCTGTTGTCGCTCTAGTAGTTTTTTCATCTGAGATTTTCATCTTCTGCGTTGATAATAGTGTACTCTAGTTTATGCTCGGTAATTTCAAGTTGTTAAAGGTTTAGATGCTTTAGCATTCTCGGCTCTATTGTTTTGAAAGAAAAAAAAGTAGTGTATCTATTTGTGTCCTACGGTGGGTTGAGATGGAGCGTGGAAACGAACTCGCCCATAAACATGGGTTCGTAAAATTTATTTTAAACTTATGTTGTTTACATGGCCTTTGTGCTTTTGTTATTAGATTCTTAGGGGTGTTTTACACCTAGTGCCCTAAAGTCTTCTGGCTTGGGAGTCATTGATCAAAAGCTTGCTAATGAGTACTCTGTTTTGCCTCAAAGTAATCAAGTTCTGTCTAATTTAAATTTTTCTTAGCTTTTCTAGAACTTTCGAGCCTTTCATGTTATTGCGTTTTGTCTTTATCTCTTGTTATGTGCGTGAGTTACTTGAGTGCTTATTTGTTCTCGCGATCGACGGTATGATTTTCATTTGGATTATGGCTAGTTAGATATGTAGTCTGTGCACACATTGAGTGGATCAATTACAGTCTTTTGTTTTTACTTTAAACCCTAGGCCCTATTTCGCATTTGTGTTGCCCTGTCTTATAAAACTATGTATAGTTGTCTGATAGCTTGCTTGAGGACAAGCAAACACTTAAGTTTGGGGGTATTTGATGTGTGGGATTTATACCCGCGTTTTAGCCCTTTTTTGTTCTTAATTTTTCTTCCCATATTTAATCTTTTGGTTAACTTGCTTAGTTATGATTAATATTTTATGTTTAGTTCTTTTCAGGCTGGCTTTGTTAGCTTTTCTGGAAAGTGGCACCCCGGCGCCAGCAATTAGTGGACTCTACTGTAAAGTGGCACCCCAGCGTCTTCTGTAGTGCAAAGAAGTCGTACCGCAGTGCGAGAAAGAGCTCAAAGCTACTGGAAAGTCGTGCCCCGGCGCCACTGACCATGCCGCGGCACCATAGTCAACCGCGTCCCAGCGCGAGCTCCAGTTTCTGTATAGTACCTTGTATTTAATGACCTAGATTAAAGGGAGACACTATAAATAGCTAGCGATGCTGCCGTTTTAAGTATCGGATCTTCATAGATTGAATTTATTACAGCAGCTTAGATTATTATTCATTTCTGTCTTTTATTTTCTAGAAGAGAAAGAAGCATGCAAAAGGGAACGACAAGTATTGCGCCCAACTTTCAGATTCTGTGTGTGAAGAGAAGATTTGGCGGAAGAATACTTCTTCATATAGGTGTTTTCTTATTCCAAATCTGCTATTCATCGTATTTGTCTAATAATGTGTGTATTAGGAATGTGTGTTAGTACCATAGTTATGAACTACCTCCATTTTTAGGATTGCAATGTAACCTTTTGAATAGCTTAATCGACTTTCTCTCTCTTTTATAAAATGAATCTTTTTGGAATGGGTTGTTGTATTTTGTATGTATTGTCTGATTGCTTGATAAAGAAATTGGTATTGATAGTGATTGAAATTGATAAATGGATATTTTTGTCTATCTTTAAATACAGCAACAACTGTTATGACCTTGACAATTTAATGTGGGCTTAATGTGCCAATAGGATAGACATATCCTTATTTGCCTTATGCAACCTTGGAGCTGAGCTTAATGACCTTGACCTAGTTAGTTTCACCAATAGACATATTGTGTTCTAGCTTGTTTGGGATGTGCATTTAACTTTCGACAGAAGCTTATGCCTATTTTTGTTCTCGGTTGGCCATTCCTTGATTCGTTTATATTATGGAGAGTTAGAAGATTAGGTGAAGCATTAGGGGAGTTGTAATCCTATCTTAATTTCCTAGAACAGTTACTTCTCGTAATTTGATAATCCTATTGAAATAGCTTAACCAACCAGTTGTTTCTCTTGTTTAGATAAGATTAGTAACTACTTTACCTTAGTATTTGATTCCTGTTAAGACTTTGTCCTCGTGGGTTCGACACTCTACTTACATATATTACTTGTGGACCGCGTAAACTTGCGCGTATTTATTGATTGATGATCAACATGCAGCGCAGCTACACCGTACCTCAGAACCAATTGTTGGTTTCTATTTGTGATATGTGTTACTAAATTGATGTTATGACCTATATACATGCCTATAGAGGAGTATAACATGTTATGTAAAGCCTTTGTATGTGGTATGAAGTAATCAACTTGGATTAGTAAGAAAGCTGTAGAAAAACTTGAAATTTTCAAAACTAACTTTGTGGAAAACTTATGTTCACAAGTTCTGAGCTTACGAGACCATTTACATGACTGATTTGGAACCTAAGTGAGCATGATATATGATGTATAGTGTCTTTATCATGATTCAAACTTGTTAGCTTTGTGTTAGAAAATGTTTTAATGGAAAAGTTTTTATATTGAAGTAAAACACATGAATACTACATGATGTAGGTTCTGGTGTTTAAAGATGTTAAGCATAACTTAATCACACATGATATGAGTTCTAAAGTTGTCTTGTATGTGTATATTGCATCATTCGGGCTAAAATGATTTCAAAGACAACCTTGGACATGTTTTCAAACAGAAGTTGCATATTATGTGAGTACCTAGATACTAAAGTAGTAAGATTTCATGTTATATCTATATTACTCCTAAACATGATTCATATGTATTAAGCATGATTACATGACCTTGTTATGTTTTAATAAATTGTGAGTTAAACTTGTGGTAATGAACTCAAGTATGATCACGTGTTATATGTGAAACTCTTGCATGTATGTATGTTAATATGTATGTATAGGTGTATGTTAGAGTTGGACTGAATTCAGGAGAGCAGCAACTCAACCTTGGTATGGCCAAGGGATAGCGCAGCTGCGTCGTCCCTAAGCCTAGATCAGGTGCAGCTACGCCATCCTGCAGTCACAAATAGATTTTGTTTTTGGTTCTGAAATTTAAGGCATGCTTACATGATCTCTTTATCTTGTAATATATGACCAATGTGCCATGTAATGTGTAGAGAAGCATGTTATGTGATGATTTGATTCTTTAAGTGTAGACTCGTACTAGTTTACACATACTAATTGAAAGGACCGACTTGTTAATATTAGGTCGTTTCAATGCGAGTTAGTTAAAGCTAGTATTATATTGTAGCTGAGCAAATAGGCAAGTATCTAAACCTTACGCACTACCTTTATTTTGTGCAAACGGGTATATGTTTATGCAAGTTCCTTGAACCCTACTTTTGTTAAGCAAGTTTCCCTAAACTTACTCTAAATTATATTGAGCAAGTATCCGAATTTATTGTGTTGCAAGTTTCCTAACTTACACAACTTTAAGTTTGTGAAAGTTTTCATATCCTTCTCATTTTTCATTGAGTATGATATTGTTGAATTGAAAGTTATTCATTTAAGCTTGAAATCTTGTTCCAAGCACGCTATTTAGTGGGTTAATTACTTTACAATTATCCCACATCGCTATTATTGACATTCCCACTTAGTGCACTTAAGTACGTACAGCCTTAGATTTGTACATCTTTAAAGTTCAAAAATTCTTTAACTGTGGTAAATAGAGTCTGAACCTTTGTCCGGTCAGACAAGCCTATGAAGTTTTTTAAACGTTATCCAATCCAATTAATGGTTAGGATTCTTAGACTGAAAGAATACCCCTCTTATGATAGGGGAGTACCCCAAGTATCTAATATAAGATACAACAAAGCAGATTTAAATAATATACATATACATAGAGTACGTGAGGCTTATTCCCTCAAGTACTTATTCTGTAGCCAGTAACCAAAGGGTCAATTAGCTATTGATTCCATTGGAGTGTTATAGTTCAAAGTTTATTTGACTAGTAGTTATTCTAAAAGCAATCATTATCTTTGCTTATGATATTGATATTGTTGAATCCTTCAGATATTCATGTTTTAAATCCATTGCCAGATATTTTTTTTATTCATCATGATATATCCTTATTGTTGTATTTAAACTTGTTGAGTAAACTTATTGCTCATCCTTGCTATATCATGAATATATTGTAGCTAAGCCCGAGACCTTAGGGAAGGACAAGGGTAAAGGAAAGATGTAGACTAGTGACACAGAGCAGATTTTACCTTGTGCTTAGTTTAAATTACTGTTATGTAATATGAACCCTAATGATAATTATAGGGTATGTTTGTATGAACTTATTAAGGTTATCGAATCTTGGGACTAGTAACACCTTTTGAATAAACGACGTACATTTATTATATTCTGCATTTTAGTTATCGTATGTTATTTAGAGGTGGATGTTTGTATTTTATCGTGATGACCGATCTGGGGTCAGAGGGCCCGGATTCGGGGGCGTCACACCTATACTTGCGCTTGTACAATTCCTAACAAATAGTACAAGTCCAATCCATTTGGCTTAAAGCCTTATAACGTATAATCTACGTATTAATCTTGTATTCCAGCTTGTATACTTATTCATATACGACATACTATCATTCATACATACTTGTATAATACCTCGTAATATACTCGTATTCATTACCTCATAAAATACCTACGTATTATACGATCATCGCTTTAATTCATTATACACATTTAAATTCCTTCTCAGAAATCACTTTCCCTAACCGTTAGGTTTTAAGTCCGCAGGTGAATAACTGTTTTTGCCATAACTGAAATATTATTAGATATTCCATCCCATCTTAGAATTCTATCATTACGCGTTTCTCGGAAGTTCAAAAATAATTACCGAGCAGAAATCAGTGAATAGTGTTTTTACGGAAATTTCTTGGAAAAATTTTATTTTTGTCTTGGAAATTCAAACACTTTAATTCTATCACGTAGCATAAATCCTAACCACATTCGCACATTCTAGGTCATAGAACGACCTTCACATATCTTACTCATATAAATAATCAATTAAATTCATTTAATCCACATAATCAAATAAAAATTTAATTATCATAAAAAATCCAATTTTTTTCTCAGGCGTTACATGCTCCACATGAAGTAGACACCGAGGAACGAAAGGCGCAATGTTTCGAGAATGAACTGAAACCGTGGATATTCAACAAAGTAGTTGTGTTGCAGATTGATTCATTTTCGACCTTGTTAGAAGAAGCGATCATCACCGAGGGAGGAAATAAAGTCGTATCAAAGTACAACCAAGGGAAAAAGAAGAAGAAAACTGAAGGTGGTTATAAGGGAGGTAGTAGTGGGTGCAGTAACTCAAATAAGCTTAAGTGGAATGATTGCACTAACTCAGGTAATAAACTAGGATGGAGTAGGAAGAGAGGTGAAGCATGTACCATTTGCAGTAATAATCATCAAGGAGTATGCATGAAGGGCAAAATTATATGTTATCACTATGGTCAAGAGGGACACATCTCTCCCAACTATCCCAGTCCAAAGAAATTGTAGGGTTGTTTTTCGTGTGGATCGCTGGACCACCAGATCCGTAACTGTCCAAAGAAGAATGCAAAAAAAGAAAATGACAATAAAGGAAACAGTAGTGGAAAATTGATTATTAATGGACCTGTGACACCCCCCAAATCTGGGTACTTCATTCCCACAGATTTGGAGTTCACTGTCCAATTAAATCATAACTAACTACCCATAAACAAAGGATATAATTAAACTCAAAAGTTTAAACAATAAATCTCCCATTAAAGGGTTATATAATCTCAAGATAAATCCCAGGTCATCTAACCTTTATTATTACAATTATCAGCAGAATATTATTAAAACATAATCATAATCAAGTCTATTACATAAGCTTCATAAATAGAAGGTAAATTAAATGTCGTTTAATCAAGTACTTTGCCCTTGCCCTTGCCCTTGCTTGTAGAAAGCTCTTCAAACTTCTCAACTTCATCTGAATTGTTTTGTGCAAGAGTGAGCAAACAATTGCCCACAAGAAGGATAGTATACAATAATATTCTATGGATGACAATTAACTGAGCTTTCAATGGTAAAGTATTTTTACCGGAAATAATAAGTTCTAGTTTGAATATTGTGAGTTCAAGGAATAACGAACTTTAAAATTAACAACTATCAATATCGAAGGAATACAATGTGGGTCACAAGACCACGAACTATGCTATAAGTTGTCAAGTATTTCTACTTTAACCTTTAACAATCTAAAAGACCATAATCATCATCTATGTCCTATGTTAACAAGCGTTTTTACTATAACCTTTAACAGTCTAAACGACTATATGAACCATCGTCTCGTACTCTAGGTGATTAGCCCTTTGTACTATGTACTGCGCAAACATTTGAATGGTATTACGTAGCTCTAAAATAGTCCCTTGATATAGGGTTGTTCATCTCAGCTTAGATCAACAGGTTCTGTACCAAATGAAGTTTGGTTTGGAATCAACTTTAAAGAAATTCTAGATCTTTATAACACTCATCAACCAAGTACTGGTTTAATCAAATAGGGATCAATAACTATTCAAGAGTTTGGTTACAATCGAATTATGCTAACGTATCAATAAGAGATTGGATATCAATGGTTTATCAGTTGAAAAAGTATTAGTCATCGACTGTACGTTCTTAAAACTATAAACATTCATAAGCAAACCAAAGGAAGTTTGGTTTGGACTGACTTTAAGGGTAATTTAGAGTTTAGAACATTCATCAACTAAGGATTAGTTGAATCAATAAAGAATTGCTAGTCAACTAAGAGTTCGGTACAACGATGTAAGATAATGCAATGACTTTGGTGATCAAAGATTGAACAACAATTCTTTTTAGCTGAACAAATATTTTTCAACAAGAACTAGCTTTCAACAATAGTACAGACTTTAAATAAACAAAATAACCTAGCTTGAAATGAAGGAGTAAAGATTAATTATCTAGATCAATGAAAAGTGTAGTTTAGAAACTTACTCAATAATAATTCAGAGTTACAGAATATGCATAACAATAATAAGTTAGGAGCAAGAACTTTCATAATGAAAGATTAAAGTTAGAGAACTTGCTCAATTAAATAATAACTTCAAGAAACTTGCATAATCGTAAAAGTAGGGTTAGGAAACTTACGTAACAATAACAACATAACTTGTTAATAAGAGATCAGAGATAGAGAACTAGCATAAGTATAACATAACAGAGAAAAATAAATCTTGCTGAATAATAAAGTAGCAAAGGTTAGGGAACTTGCCTCTTGTGTAAGCTATACAATTACAACTCACGTACTTCAATATCCTACACATACCATTAGGATTATCACATCAATTAGCTACATACACATTATCCTCATAGATTCAATTCTCATCTTAGTTAAGTTATAACCTTTAGCTTAAGGTTTAACCATTTTAATCAACCACATAACACGAATATGAAAACTCGCTAAAATATAACATAAGACTTTTAGTATCCAAATCATATTCTCAACTTTTACAACGTTGAGTTTCAATCTAATATAACTTATTAATAAATTTTATATTTCTTCTTAGTCATACTCGAAATTCAGTCAAGTGTTTAAGTCCTATGAGGACTCCTTATTATTTTTATATTAACCTCATTCCATATCTTATAATGTTCACATCAATTGAATTGAAACACTTGTTAAGTTCAGTAACACTTTTCACGGTGTTTTGACGTTTATTCATCACTTACCCGAATCGTCTCTCTTGTGTATACTTAGTATGCTTACATAACTTATCTAATACATCATTTATTAATGCTAAGCATCATTATATTTACTAATATTCATGTATTATAACTTAGAACAACATCTTTTATTGTCAAAAGTACTACACTTGTATACATGCATGCCCGACACCCTCTGATTGCCTCCGAGTGCTCAAAAGTCCTAAGGATGTCCATTTTGACCCCTACTAATGACATCAAATTTAAAATCTTAAAGAACAAAAGTTGTAGGTCTACTCGTCCTCATTTTGGATCATCTTGAATTGTATCAATCGAAGTTCGTATGAACACGTTATGCCCATTTCAGTAAAATATATCCGGTTAGATTTTCTTAATATTTGTAAGTCTGCTTACCCCCCGCTGGGGTGGGGGGTACTTGGTATTAGCTTCTGCAGTTCACGAACGAACACAACAGAAAGCCAAATTAGGCCTAAAAGCTCATTTCTAACCACCATTCCAACTTACCCAAGTTGTAGTAAGTTTACAGAAATCTAAATTAATGTTTCTAACACGTTTCTAACCATATAAACTACATAAACATCAAAATTAAAACCTCTAAATTCATTATTTTTACTATTTCTTCACTTTTAGACATTTTTAGTGAAACAATTCACTGTGAATTCGTTTTAAAACCAAAACAGTCTGTTTAAATCATATTATTATCGTTTCTTCATGTATTTTTACAATCAACAAACAATTGCTAGTTTATTAGATGAATTGAGCATCAATTTTAATATCACATAAGCCATATTCATATATATATTTTACTATTATTCAAATTCTACAATACTAAACATATTTCCATGAAATTGATTACTCTAACTCATGAATGAATGATATAAAATAGTTTATAATCATCTATTAACACATACAACTCATACTTTCAACAATTATTCACAAAAAAAATATCAATTACAGAGAACTTTTGATAAAATAAAAACAAAACTTTAGAAGATAGGTTTATACCTTTGCTTTCTTGTTTAGGCTAGCTAGAAGATTAAATTAACCTTTTATCCCTTCTTGGCTCTCAAAACCACAACACCTTTCTTCTTTCTTCTCTCTTTTCTCTCTTCTTTTTCTCTTTGTTTTCTTTTGTTCTTTCTTTGCAAATAGATAGGCCAAGTATAATACGTAAAAGAAACTGATAAAACATAATAACTCTACTTAATATATCAGTTATATTTTATTTTAAATTTAAAAGCCATAAGGCCTTGTTTGATAAAACACTTTTAAAATAAAGACTTAACATTCCTTAAACCTTGTTTGGCAAAACTGAATTAAAAATCTTTTAACTTATTTTAATAACTCATTTACAATATAGTTTAATTATCACACTTTATTCAATTAAATTTCCATATTCAAATTTAATTTAATTAAAACTAACAACAACCTATTAAATCAATTTGTCACATAATCCAATACTACAAATATTATAATTTTATTTAATAAATTAATGCATCACTTAAATTACTAAATTAAATTAAAACAACATTATAATAATTCATTTAATCCTTATCAACTCTCTAATTTAATTATTAAATTAAATTAGAATATTATCACATAATAATTAATTCATTACTGAATATGTGTGAATATGTGTTAGGCAATGAGAATTGAGCAAGTTAATCAATTTATTTATTTTATACTGACTAAGGAACGAAAAGAAAATCCTTGAGACCTATTTATAAATATTGTAGGTATGAGAATTAAATAACCTAAGTGTTATAATTATTTGAGAGTCCAAGTATTTAATTACATACTAGTGGACTAGCTAAGAGATTTAATTTAATATCTTTACCTAATTATAGCAAGTTTAACTAGGTTATGTTATTAAACCAATGTGAGAAATTATTTAAAGTCCAAAATAAGTGGACTAGAAACCCTAATCAAATTAATGTGTTGGGCTTATGTTAGTTTTTGTGGCTCAAATAATTTAAATGTTAGTCCAAATGTATTTGGTATTTAGCCCAAACCCTAACCCATTTTGGTGTAGACTTTCTAGAAGGATAATGAGCATTAAAACACTAAAAGAAAATCATCAAAGAGGAAAAAAATAGGAGGGGCTAGGAATTAAGAGGCACATGGGAGTATTAATGCTTCATTTTATTTTTTTCAAAGTTTCTCACCCACTCACCTAGCCTTTGTTCCCTACAATACTAGCCTAATTAAAATGAGAACCACAATTTGAGGGAAGGTAAAGAAAATGGGGAGATTGCAATGAGTGTGTATATATATATATATATATATATATATTAGTCTATAAATAGGAAGCCACACAAGTGAAAGAAAAGTTTGGTCTTCATTTTTCATTTCCTAAGTTCTAAAGCTTAAGAGCAAAATTCTTGAGAGAGAGAAAAGATGGAGGGGGTTGCCGACCAAGGGGAGAGAAAGGAGATTAATTTTGTTGATGCCTTCAAGCTTCATAACCTACTTTGGAAGAAGAAGAAGAAGAGCCACTAAATTAAGGTTTAAAAGTTTTATAAGCTTAAAACCCTAGTTAGATCTATGTGTATTTATATGGTTGTTTTGAAATCAAATGGGGATTTTATGTTTTTAAGCCATGTGATAGTAGATCTACATGTTAGATGATGTTTTAGGGATAGATGTTGTGCCGCCCCCAAATCCAGGTTCTCTAGCCTCAGATTCGGTGCTCACAATCTATCACCATCATAAGCATTCTATAACTATTACGGAATAATAAACATACATTGTTCATTATAATAAAGTTTCATCACATAGTCCCAATGTCTTCTTAACCTTAACTTAAACACACCATTCATATTACAAAAGGTTTATAAGAAATTCCATCAGATAATAATTAAATTAACATTCATTCTAAACTACTCCTGGATCTTTCCCTTGCCCTTGTCTTTCGTGTTGGATCCTTCAAGCTTAACTGAAATAAATGTCATGATATAGCAAGGGTAAGAAACTAATTTTCTTAGCAAGTTTATATACAAGGGAGATATATCAGGACTAGAAAGAAGTTTTTCTTTCAATGTTCAACAATAATATCAGATTGTGAAGGAACATGAATTAATAATCAACAATTGAATATTCGAATAATTGAATAACATGTACTGAGTGGTTTTGAAATAGCCATGAACATTTGCAAAGGTTCGCAGTCATTTAAACTGGACCTCTTAATAAGTTTTGGTATTCAAGGGGATCATCCTTTCATACCCCGTGATTTATGCATAAACACTTAATAATCCAGCATTGATGTCATGCCTTAATTAAATTTGTCCTTTTCTTAGACAAGAGTTCTTATCATATCAATTAAATAAGAACAGCTTTTTAAAACACATTTGATTTAACAAATTTAAACATGTTTGATCTAGCTGATACGATTAGCATAGATCTATCTCATAAACAATTCATGAATAAAAGAACTTTAATTTAATTCACAGTTCAATAATAATAGAACAGGAATTCAATTGCACAAAGTGCGAATTTCAATAATAATTATACATGTGAATAATCATCAATAACTATTCACTAACATGCTTTGAAAATAATAACTCGAGTTTGAGTTAGGAAACTTGCCTCGTTCGTAGGTTACGGCTACGCAATTAAATTCTATCCACTATGCAGTTAAATTATCTTCCTTTGAGAGACCTATAGATAATGTTTTAATTAGTCATAGCATAACATTAGATTATGTAATCACATAGATATTATTTAGTTCTTATAAACATTATCCTGCCTCGATAATGTTACTATTAAATAACAACTACCTTTAATTCACTTAATAATATTAATCTTGATAATTTTTTAATTCACCTCTTAGTATTATTAGTTCACTAATAATAATTTTATTCATTTACTAATATTATTAATCATTTAATAATATCTTATTCCATTACTAATATTATTAATCATTTAATAATATTTTATTCCTTGACTAATGTTATTACATTTTTAATAACATTTATTTAATCTCGAATATTATTATTTGCTCAATAATAATACTTTAATTTAATATTAATAATATTTTAATCTAAGATTAATATTTTAATCTAATATTATTAATCATGTAATAATACTTTAATCATTTATTAATGCTTAAATCAAATATTATTAACCATTTAATAATATTTTAATGAAGTTTTAATCTTAATATTTTTATTTACTTAACAATATCACATTCTAATATTATTAATATCATAATAATATTTTTAATAATTTATTAGATTAATAAATAATTTATTCTAATTGTTCACCCTTTATTAAACCTCTTATTTAATATCCGAAAAAGGTCATAAATAATATTTCTTATTATATATTACCAAAATGCCCTAAAAAAGTCATAATATTATATATTAGGAGTACTCAAGCATTAACATCACATTTTTCTTATTTAAGACATCATTTGACTATTTATTTTCTTTTATTCATAACTTAATCATTTTTAGGGAAAATAGCAAACTGACTCCAAAAATTCTCATTTTCTGGATTTGGACAGTATATGAACCAGCAATGATCCACAAATCTTTCTGGAATTTTAGAAAATGATTTACTAATTTTAAAGTGCCCAAAACACTCGGATCTTGCTTCATTTGTCATAAATCGAGTTTTTACTCAGAAAAATCTAAAATATTTAGGGTATACTCTCATAACATATATAAACCTACTGGAAAAATTTTAGAATTTTCCAGTGTATACACAGTGAGATATTCGGGTGTTAATATTTAGGAGTCCTTTACAGAAATAGCCATTACGCACAACCTATAACTCGAAATGCGTCTGTTCATTTTCCTAAACGTAGATAACTTCTTAAAGTACCTCTGTGATTTTTCCCAGGTTTTTAAAAGACTTTCAACTAACCGAAACAGCCTCATGAAAAACAAGGACAGTAGCTTTTTAGGGTTTTAAAAGCTTTAAATTCCTATGTGGACGGTTTTGGGAAGAACAGCCCCAAGGCTTCCATACTTGCTAGATTTGTGTTCTACCACTTGGGTTTATTAGATAACTCATGTATCTAACACCCCCCTTCGACGGATCACAAATCCAAGCTGTAAAAACTTGAGTTACACAAGATTTAGTAGAAAAAAAATAAGGATTTCACCCATTGGAGAACATATGCTCAATTCCTTCCTCTAAACCTTTGATCTAACACTCAAGATGCTTAGTTCCATATTTATGATATGTAGAACTAGGGTAATTTAAGTATTAGACCATAAACCCCCATATATGATGAGGTAATAACCAAAATAGAAGAAGAATAAGAAAAAGGAAAAGGATGAGAATCTCACCTAGTCTTGGTTGCTATCCTTCTTGTTCTTACAAAGTAAGTAATGAACTTAGGATGCATGAACCAAATCTCTCTCCCTTTCTTGCACTCCTAAAATTTGGCCATCCCTCTTGTTTCTCTCTCTTTGGTTTTCTTTTGCAAGCCTAGAAGAAATGAAAAGAAGAAATGAAACGAAAAAATGAAATAAAAGGATACTTGCAAAAATATAGATACACTTAGTGTATCTAGCTATTATCCCCCACATCTTTCTTGCCCATTAGACAAAACCCATTATCTTGTTCTTAAGTATGCTTAGTGAGATTTCCACTAATGAGGTGTAGACAACATTGTACTTTGTGTAAGAAATTAAGAAAAGTAAGGTCATTAGCTATTTAAGGAAAGTGGGTTAGCAAATAAATTTGCCTTATATGGACACAAGGGGGGCCGGCCCTAAGCTCTCCAAATCCTCATTTTGCTTTTATTTTTAAGGCCCAATTTTGATTAATCAAATGTCTACAATACCCTTAATCAAGTGGGCTAAGTATTGGTTTGTATTCTATTTCTTTTGGGCTTCTCCTTTAATTGTTTTGGGTCATGTAATGAACATAGTCTAACAATTTTAATATAGGTTACCCAAATTGTTTATTTACGGTTTCCATTCCCAAACTTATGAAATTTATTTACTTATACATGTGACTTTAGCTCATAACCTAATTAGGTTTACTAGAAATAGGTTTAAAATTATTAGTCACTTAAAATAACAAGATTATCCACTTAAGTTAGTATACATATTAAATACTAACCTTTCCTTATTACCATAACCCTTAGGTTATTAAATTATTACTAAAAAACCCTTGATTTTCAGTCCACTTTGGACAACCACCATTTTTGGTCTGTAACATATTTTTGAGATCCGTAAAAGCCATGAGTTAGATCTATGAGTTATCTAAAGAACCCCACTAGAATCACTTAAAAATATGTTGTAGATTTTTGTATTCATTGTTTCTACCAAAATAGTCTAGAACTGAAAAATTAACAAAGTGTTCTGCATAGATTTTTATGTGCCCTGTTTTGCCTGCATAGACAATGAAATAAAATCAAGCATTTTGGGAAATGAAAATATATCATATAGAGTAGATCCTGTCCAAAGATGAGCTTATTCCGACTTAAATCGATTGAGTTATGACCATTTCAATTTTAGGGTTTTTCCAACGGAAATAACTATAACTTGAGTTCTATAACTCCGATGGCCACGAAATTGAAACAAGAAGTTCATGTTAATATCTACAAGATTTTGTCAAGAGTTGGGAATTCTTGGAGTTGAGTAAGATATAGATTAATTTCTTAAGTAACAAACTAAAATCGGACTTTTGAAAAATACTAAAGGAAACTTAAAAATTCTAGAAAAAATCATTTTTGTGTATGGAATATATGTATTTATGTGTGGAAAGAAAAGAAAAAAATAATAATTTAATTATGTATTTTTAATGCCTATGAATGAGTTAAGAATAATAAAGAAAATAAAGTTATATTAAGTCATAAAATTCCATAATGTGATTTTATTGACTAATGATCATTAAAATGGTGTATTTAGACTTTATAAGGGTAATTTCATCATTTTTAATAAAATGATATAAGAATGGCATGTTATATTTGTTAAATAAATTAAATAGTAAGAGATAATCAGTTAAATTAAATTATTTATAAATGATTAAAATATTAATAAATGATTACTAATATTAGTAATTGATTAAAATAATAGTAAATGATTAATAATATTATTAAGTGATTAAAATATCATTAAATGATTAATAATATTAGTAAATAATTAAAATATTAGAAAATAATTAATAATATTAGAAAATGATTGAAATAGTATTAAATGATTACTAATATTACTAATTAATTAAAATATTATTAAATGGTTAATAATATTAATAAATAATTAAAATATTATTAAATAATTAATTATACTAGTAAGTAATTAAAATAATATTAAAGAAATAATAATATTAGTAAGAGATTAAAATATTATTTAATGATTAATAATATTAGGAAGAGAATAAAATTTTATTAAAGGCTTAATACTATTAGACGAGAGTTTAAGATAATAACTAATTGATAGAATATTATCAAAGGATGATAATATTACTAATGATTTGAGGTATTATCTAATTTTTAATTATGTGGTTAAATGTTAGATAATTTATTATTAGAATAGTAGTGTTATGAGACAAGATGTGTTATGCTAATTAAAAGATCAATCTTATCAATGATAGGTCTTTTCATAAAAGATTAAATTAAATTATTTATCGATAATTAGTAGATCATGTAAATTTCTTAACTCAAACTCGAGTTATTATATTTCAAGAATGCTAGTGGATTACTTATTGTAAACTATTCCACATCAATGATAATTATTGTTAATCGCACCTAGTGCAAGTTTATTGAACTTTTTCATATATTATTTTGTGAAAATTTCCTAATTATTACTTTGTGCAAATTTCTATCTCTTGTATAAAATTTATGATATGCAAGTTTCTTAACTACCTTTGATTTTCTAATCTTGTACGATGATTATTGTGTGCAAGTTCTTACATTCATTTAACTTTGTTATTATATTGTTTCACGATGTTTAAAATTCTAAATTGCTCAATGTTCTTACGTTGAGTAAATCCTAAAATTTATACAAATCGTTATATTTGTACAAGTGTTCAAGTTATCTTTAAAATTTAATTATTCCTAAATTGTTTAAGTACTGCGTCGATGCCACTTGTTTCGGCTAGACTAATATTAAATTGTTAAAGCATGAAACGTTCTATTATTTGTGAACTGATTTGTTATTGAAGATTTATGCCACTTATTTTGGATAGATCAATATTTATATAATAAGTTGAAATCATAACATTTCTTTGAAATCAATCCAAACCATATTGTTGTGGTACAAACTCATGATGTAAGACTGAGATGAAAAACCTTTATAAAAAGGGGAACTTTACTGTCGGACACCAGACCCAGCGCGCTATGTTTGATTATTATGCATAATATAGGGTACAATGAGGCTGATCACCTTACTTACTCGTAGAGAGTATAACTAGTCCTTGTGATTAGCTTATACTCTTGAGGAATTAAGTTTTATTAATTGATAATTCCTCTAGGAGTTCATGATCAATAGCGATCACTCAGCATGAAATCTGGAAATAGCCCTCTTTATTGAATGTTATTGCAGTATTGATAATTCTTCACAATCAATTGTATATTATTGAAACTTTGAAAAAATTTAACTATTTTATTCTTGATGTGTTATTCAGCATGATATTCAAGAAAATTCTTATTATTAGAAATGATTCATTATTTCAGCTACTTCACGATCTTTTGAATATCGTTGAAGTTCTAAAAAGTTAAACTCTTTTAATTCATGATATATTATTTATTGTATTTTTAAACTTGTTCAGCAAATTTGTTATTCACCTTTGCTTTAAATAAAAATTTTCAGCTAAAGCCAAGGTAGTCGAAGGCTCTAGGAAGGACAAAGGGAAATAGAAGGTGACCGATTAATATCTTTTGTGTAATGGTTATTATGTTATATATGGATATAAATCTTTTGTATTATTAGACGTGTAATGTAAAGGTTAGTTAGACCTGGGATAATGATATATTTTGTATTAAGGTAATATAATGAATGATGTAATTCATAAGGAATGGGTATATAGATGTGATGTGTATGTTGTATTGTGAGCACTAAATTTGAGGTTCAAGGGATCCGGATTTGGGGGCGTGACAAATATAACAATTTGCATAAAACATGAAACTTGCATCCAATTCACCAACTTGAATGAAGTTAAGAAACATGCACAAAAAACTATCTTGTACAAGTTAGGAAACTTTCTCAACAAAATTTGAGTAAGTTTAAAAAACTTACCTTTTATGTGATTTATCATAA
Organism: Panax japonicus; assembly: GCA_020205505.1. Taxonomy (NCBI): domain Eukaryota; kingdom Viridiplantae; phylum Streptophyta; class Magnoliopsida; order Apiales; family Araliaceae; genus Panax; species Panax japonicus. Next base: position 29,698,280 of record CM035098.1, on the reverse strand, counting down.
CGTTATCCAATTACTCCTCAAAGGACCTATATATCATTATGGTCAATTATACCAATTAGTTATATATATATCACTTATGGTTTATTTTAACTCTATTCCACACTTTATAATGTCTATTTCATAATAATCGGAACACATTTTATGTTTATTAACATTCGACTCAGCATTTTGACATTCATATGTCGTACGCCTGACTTGTTTAACTCGAATGCTTAACTGACACACCATTGCATATTATTAACACTTCAAATACATCTACCATTCCATGGTTTACCTTTTCCTAGACTATATTTCCAAAGTCCAATTTTTAGAACTCGAAAATACTAGTCAAACACGGATCAGCACCACGACATTCTAAAGAAACACTACGGTTTGCCTTTGAATACACAACAGGCCTAAATATGATTATTTTCAACCTTGATCCCAACCTTAACTCTCAAAACATAAAAAATGAAAGTTGTAGGTCTACTCCTTATCTTTCTAAATCATTATGAAGCTCATAAATCGTAGTTCATATGAAAATGTTATATCCGATTTACTAAAGGACATCAAAGATGTCAAACCAACTGCCAGACTAGTGCTCACCACGCTAACCCGGCAGGGTTATTGGTGCCCATTTTGTCAAATTTTCAGATTTTGCCAATTCCAATGCATCTATTTCGTTCCTTCATAAATTTCTCGTCCGGTATAGGAATGAGCTCGTTCTTGTGTCTATTTCTTCATTGTAACAAATTCTTCAAATCCCCATGGACAGAAAAATTTTCACAACTTTCTAACTTATCGGGAATTATGCTCAAAACCCCTTCGGGAGCCATTTTCACTTAAAAGACATTTTAACGTCAAATTTTTTAAACTTCATAACTTACTCATCCGAAGTCGAATTGAGTTCGCTCGTGAGCCCACGGCTTATGTTTTCACTCAACTACATATCTCCCAGAAAAAAATAATTTTTGAAAGTGTTAACCACCTATAAACTTGTTCCAAAAATCGTACCAAGCAAGGGTTCTCATACTTGACATCCTTTTGCAAAAAGTTTCACCATAACATTGTTATAGCGTATTTTTTCTCTGTTCCACTTGGAGCAACTTGACAATCCACATAGCTAGGATTTCATCTTTCCAAAATCACACAACAATACACAAACAACACATATTAAGTCTGTTTAAAGTCCTCTATTATTTATTTTCCATCCTCATGCGTAGGTGTACCACTTTAAATCCTTGATTAACTTAGCATACATCTTTAAGGTGTTTTAACAAGGTGATCTCATTTATGTATACATTAAAACTTCAACATCCACCACGACCTTCAGTTAAATAACCACCAGCAACTAATCAAATAAAAAAAAAGATAAAGAGTATATGGTTTTAAGCTTACCTTTCTTGGTTCTTCTTCTTTCTTAGCCTTGATCAAGATTGATCTTGCTCCTCTCCTTTCCCTCTTTGATTCGACCATCTTCCTCTCTCTCTCTCTCTCTCTCTCTTATTCTTTAGCTCTTTCTTGCTCTCTCTTTCTTTCTCTAACACTTAGCTAGATTTTAGCCAAATGAATGAGATAACACTTATAAAAGCTACTTTCCTTTCCTCATAAGTTGGTAACCCAACATAAATCTTCTATATTCTTTCCTCCCATCTTTGAAAGCTCACTAATCATCCCCCAAGTTAGCCTAATAAAATCAAAATTAAAACTAACTCAAGGCACTTAATAGCCACTTAATGGCTAAGACATCTTAATGGGGGAACAACCAATTAATTGCTTGTCTAGAAGGTGAGTCATGCTAAATGTATCACAATTTATCCCCTTCACCTTTAATATTTCATCCCACTTTAGGACCAAAATGCCCTCACTTTTGCTTCCTTTATCCCGCATGGGATACTCATCTAACACATTAGCTTTAGCTCCAAGTCTTAGGTTTTAACCCTAAGATTTGAGTCATGGCTCAACCCAAGCCAAGCCACCACATAACTTAAGCTTTACCCTTGGCTCAACCCTACCCAAGCTCTCTAAACCGTAGGCTCTACCCTAGGCTCAAACTTTGGCTCAACCCCAACCACTTTCCAAAATTTTAACCAAGCCTTATAATTTTTAGGCTTAGTTAGTCTAACTAATTCTAGTTAAGTATTTTCTTATCCAGATACATTTTCTAACTTTTTTAGTTAATTTTTGTAATTCGCTCAGTTAGCCAAAAAACCAACTCTCGATTTTGAAAAATTCAATTTTGCCACTGTTCCCTCTTTTTTCGAAGAAACGTTATATCGTAATTCAAAAATTCAAAAAAAAGAGTTTACATTTTTAGCGTGAATAATATTTTTCGGGGAATGTTCTTTTTGTTGGAGAATATTTATACGACAACGCAATCATTGGTGGACCCCACAATGGAATAACTATCGGATATAGAAAGTAACAGAAATAACATTTTTATAAAATTAACGGGAAAACTTTTACTATTAATTGTTGAAATACCCGGTAATTAAAATATAGTAATACATGTTATTCTACAGTAGTACGCGGTATTGCACAGTATCTCTGATTATGGATTCTTATGTAAGAAGTCACTACATATTCAATAATTACAACAGTGGTTACTGCATAGTATCCCATATTATTGATTTAATAATTGTTAAAGTAACATATCCATAATATTTTATATTATTAAATCAATAATTGACACGACATAGTTACTCATATTATTATTAGCATTATTGACAATATCTAGAAAGTTATGTCGAAGAAAGGAGTTATGTTGTTTAATTGTGCACCTGTAAGGAGTAGTCATTATTGGAAAGCCCCCTCTTTTCTGGTAACGATCTGGTTGTCAATATTGCGAGTAATAATATTAATAATGAATAATCGTTGAAAGATTAAAAATGTGTTGATTGAAGTGATTTTTGGTAGATGTTTATTCAATTTTTTGATATAAATAGAGGAGTTTTTCATGAGGCGTTTGTTGTAAGTTTGACTTATTATTTCATGAGGGAACTTACTAATTTTTCAAACCGTCGGTAGAAATTACTTTGTAGTTTTATTGTTATAATAATAACAATAAAACAGAAAAAAAAAAACTTGTACAAAATAGAAAACCTTTTATAATATATACAAAGTTATTTGTTTTATTATAATATATTATATTATATATAATAATTTAGATGAATTGTGATGAATAGTAAAATCAAACAAAATATTTAGTTTTATTATGCGTCCCTGATTATTTTTAAATAGTGCCCTGTCATTCTCCTATAAATAGGTTGCTTAGTTAAAAAATGAAAATCACACCAGAATCAGGGAATTCTTCTTCTATAATATTTTAGGTATTTCTTTTGAGTATAAGGATAATTTGAGTGTAACAAATAGTGCAAGATTTCCTCAAGATAATCTTCATCATACCAGTCAGATCTAGTCTCCTATTACGGTAAAGAATGTTATTTTCGTCCAATACTCGTAAGGGATATCATTTATTGCATACTCGTAGGTAATATCATTTGCTTTCATATTGGTACGTTATATTACTTTATTTCATACTCATAAGGGTTGTCATTCTATTTCTTATTAATTTGTGGGAATAACCTATATACGCGAATTACTTCATGCCTGGTGAATAACATTTCATATTCATTCTTTATTAAGTTGTGGAAATGATCTGTCTAAGCAGATTAGTGCATGACAGGTGAAAATTCATTTGCACTTTTGTATATTCTTTCTGAAAGTAGTATGCATACAAGCCAATCATGTATGATGATAAAGCATATACTTTATAATCAATCTTATTTATTTATTAATAAAATAATTATTTATTAAAGACATTTATTATCCACATGGTGCTGTTTTAATAATATGTGATTAACCAAAAGTTTTAAGCAATGCTTTTAGAATTATGATGAGATCATGCTAATGAGATCTAAATTCTTAGATAGCTTAAAACTAAAATGTTCCCAATCAATGGGTAATTAAAAAGGGATTAGTGAATCCGGATAGATTGGTACATACATTGCTTGCTCATTGGATAAGGATGATTGATCTCATTATCATATATGTGGAGACATTAAAGCAAGTATGTAGGTGCTTATTAGAGAATAAGTTCACTGAACGTGACTCGCTAAGGAATACCTAATGGAGTTTTACTTGCCTGTCAATAGGAATTCCTATAGTGATAGTAGTACAAATGATCCTTAGATTTGAAATCATCGTAGTATCTTATATATAATGAATTACACTTTGACTTATTCCTCAAGACTCTTAGAGTATATCAAAGGGTATGTTTGGGTGTAATAAGTTATATATGAAGATAATGAATGATCAATAAAGAATCTACCACTTCTAGTAAAAGAAGAGAAATGTCATATATGATTCGATAAATGATAACCCAGGAATCCTTGGCCAATGTGGAATGAAATTAGAAAGTAGTTTCTAATTTGCATTCATTAGGAGTTGTGCATTTAAGAATCGAAATACATATAATTAAATAAAATTAGACTGGACAGTAATTCCATGTCTTATATTTAATTGGGACATTGTATGGTGGAAAGATTGAATTGTACAGTAACTATTAACTCAAAGGTTCTTTTATGATTAATGTTGAAATATATATTATTTGGAAAGTCGTTGATCGCTAGGGAGGCTTATCCCTATTGTAGAATAAATATTATTTATTTAAATAAATTATGCGTTTAATTTATTTATTTAAATAACATTAGAAGTATTCTAATTGATTTATTCACAACCGGTTTAATATGAAGAACCTAAAGGGTCACACCATAAAAGGAAGAATAATTATTTAAGGAGTTAATGGGATAATCGTAATAATATGTTAAGTATATTTAATTTAATCTATGGTGATAGAATAAATTAAATAGCTTAATATTTATTATTTAATATTTTAGAAAAATTAAATATAAATTAATAAGAGGAGTCTTATTAATATTATTATAATTATTATTATTTTAATTTCTAAAAGGGTTTAGGAATTAATTTAATATAAGTACACTCATTTATTCCTGATAGGATTAGGAGGGAAAATTAGTTAAAGGAGTTAAATTAATTATCCCTAATAAGATAAGGGAGCCCATTTAATTAAAAGAATTTAATTAAATACATAATACCTTATTTTAATTAAATTGGGTTACCTGATATCTTTATAAGAGGAGTCTTATATCAGATATCACATATACGTAATTCCAATTTGTTAAAGAGTACGCCCCTTTTTCTATAGAGATAGGAAAAACTAGGGTTTGAGCCAATACACCATTCTTCTTCCTTGGTGGATCACCTCTAGAGGCCATACACTTGGGTGGCTTACATTGATCAAAGGAAGGAATCTACCCGGAGATTCAAGGAGATCGCGGAGAAGTAGGAGGTGAACTCGTACCTGAGGAAGCTCGTTTTTACAAGGGTATGATTCCATAACTTCTTATTCTTCGTTTTAATTAATAATATGCATAAAGGATGATCTGGATAATTAGTTTGTGAAAAATTTTAAAATCTAATTTTATTTTGCTTCCGCTATTTTTGCAATTTGATTGCTACTTTGATTTTTCACAAAACCTTACAGTGGTATCAGAGCCAAATTTTATGCAAATTATTATTTCTTTTGATTCCATATATGTATGGATATATATTTTGAATAATTTATTGGGCATAATTTGTTGTATAGAATTATTATTTTATGAAGAAAAAAAATTATCGAAAAAAGTTTTCGAAAAACATATTTTTTAAATGCAATCCGTGGGTGATTTTTTTTTTTAAAACTTATCATCCTGATTCATGCCACTTAATCACGTGAATTAGCTACAAAAGGATATATGATTACGTAATAATCTTAATAATTTTAGAATTAAAATAAAGATTTTATTTTAATCTTGAAATTGGATTTCATGCAACATAAAATTGCACATTAAATGATATTCATATATATATAGAATGATTTTATTTATTGATACATATGATGATATATATGATAATAAATGGGATTGATTATGGACTATTGACCAATGTGATTGGATTTATTTTGGTTAGATGTTTGAATGAATGGGTTTTATTAAATGGGGTCTGCGTACCTCGTCTTTACTGGTTTTCTTCTTGATATAAATTCTATCTCTCTCCTATGTACTTCCCCTTGACTGCTGATCAAGGTTTCTATTTCAATTAAATAGTTTATGTAATAGGATTAGTTAGAATTTTTTTTTTCGAAGAACCAGCGATGAAGGAGCGTTCATAGACCCGTTTGTAATGAACTCCGGGTTTAAATGTAATAGTTATATTTAAATGTTTATTTTTGCACCCTAGGGTTTGACCTTTTGGTTCACTTGGTGGCTCTAGTAAACCAAACTAGAATAAAAGTCCATAATCAATCCAGGTAGAGTATAGTATTCTATATATGCATGCTAATATTATATATATTATATATTATGCAAACATGTTTCGCATGTTTAATAATATGACGCATATTTTATATATATATTTCCATGCGCGCTAAACAAGATGAGACTAAATAATAACAAATCCCTCAGAGTTTTTTATATATTAAGTCTTAAGCATTAAAATATATTTAGAATATCGAACGTCGCCTTCTAGCATGATAAAATTAATAGAGTATTAAATATTTAATATGAGTTTGTTGTGTCACCACAAGGCAAGTATTAAGTATTTAAGATGTTAATTTATCATAGTTTATGCTTGTTGATCGATTTCGCAATCAATGAATACGTGCAAGTATACACGGCCAACAAGTAATAAAGTGATAAGAAAAGTATCGTTCCCACGAGGAATTATTTAATAAAAATCACCAAGTACTAATTCTTAACCAAACTAATTTTATTTAAACAATCTCAAATCGTGTTTTTTTAATTAAGAAAACTAAATTAACCAATTAAAACTATGTTACTTTATAAATGAATTCAAATAAATAAAGATTAAGACTTCAATATCCCCAATTATGAATTATAAATCAATTATCCAATTATCCCAATTATTATGTCTACTGAATTGTTAACAGGAATTCTCAAATGCCAAAGTCACATGATATCATGCCCAGTTCTAACCCTAGAATTCCTCTTCCAATTTCTTCTAGAGTAACAAAGTAATTACTGATCAGATAATTAAGCAATATGCATAAGACAAGATAAACAACTCACTTTAACATAAATAATTTGAATATAAAGAATAACTAATTCATAGCCATAAAAAGTTCAATTGAAATCTTAAAGAAAGAGTTAGTTCATAATTAATGAATGGAAACCAAGAATCCACAACTGAATAGACATTAAAAGATAAAAGTATGATAAGAGAAGATAATAGAATCTGTTGTCAGCAAATCTGATGCTCCCCTCTTGCTCTTGCTCTTGATCTTCAATGATCTCTAAGTTGCTTCAATCTCCAAAACTAATAAGAACTAGGGTTAATGTTCTAATCTATTAGAGTGTATATCTAATCTAAGCTATGTAATCTCCCCTTATTTTATGCCTTACATCATGTATTTATAGGTTACAAGTCTAATTTTGAGTTTAGGAACAAACCAAATCCAATTTGGAGTCAAAAGGGTGTCAAAATTCGCCCAAAACGCGTCCAGGCCCGCACCAAGCCTTTCCCCAGCGCCCCAGCGCTGGGCAACGGAGCCAAACTCTGCTCACCAGCGCCCTGGCGCTAGAATTAAGCCTAAGAATCGCGCCCCGGCGCTGGCCCAAAATTTGACATTTTCTGCTCCGATGTCCTTTGGGAAAATGGTCGTAACTTCTTCGTCCGAACTCTGATTTTGATGATTCAAGATGATCCGGAAAGAGGAGAAGTAGATCTACAACTTTTATTCTTGAAGTTTTACAAAATAATGTCCGGAGATATAGTTAAATTGGATCTGAAGTGACTGCTGTGTAAATGGCAAGCCGTAAACGCGAATCTAGCCACCCCAAACATCGATCCAAGTAACTTTTTTCCCAATTCCTACAAAACAATATAAAACATGCATGAATAGACACAAACACATAAAAACATCCTAAAAGACTTGAGAACAATAATAAATTAAGCCCGAATGTATCCAATTCATGTGTATAAAACTCACTCATCAATGCTTATAAAGAAAATTGAACAATATTATTTTGTTGTGTTACCACACGGACAATATTTTTCTTTTTTGAATATATGGAAGTGCTAGGTTAGAATTAACTTAGATAATTTTGATTCGGATGTGCCACCACTTGATCAAAATAATCTAAGAGACAAAACATAAGGAGTTACATGATGATGTAATTGACAAGGAGTTGTCTACCTATTTATTTATATATAGTTTGTTGTGTCACCACAAGGCTATATATATTTGAAATGGGTTCCTTATTCTCACTATAAAATCTTTAATTAGATAAAGTTGAACTATATTCATGAGGGTAATATAGTTTAAAGAAAATAGTAGGAGATACCAATATAAAATAAGACCTAATTTATTTTGGTAATTAATTAAATGAATGTTTGCTAAAATATTATCTTTTTACATGCAAAATTTTGAAAATATCACATTCACTAATTTCACTGCGTAGCATACCTGATGCTAACAAACTAACCGGACAAAACTACACGGACTGGTTAAAGAATCTGAGAATTGTTCTCACAGCTAAAAAGATTTCTTATGTCCTAAATTCGTCCGTACCTGCAAAAGTTGCAGAGACAACCTCTGAGGAAGAGATTGCTACTTTTAAACGGTGGCAAGATGATGCATCTGTGGCTCAATGCATCATGCTCGCATCCATGAGTAATGAGCTTTAGCGTTAGCATGAAAACATGGATGCTCCTACTATACTGCTGCACCTGCAAGAGCTGTATGGTGAGCAAAGTAGGACTACTAGATATGAGATATCTAAGAAGCTTTTCCGATCTCGGATGACCGAGGGTACTACTATTGAGACTCATGTCCTAAAGATGATTAATTTGATTGAACGTCTTGAACAGCTTGGGTTCGTCATAGATGGGGAGTTGAGTCAAGATTTGATCATGCAGTCACTCCCTGACACCTTCTCATAATTTGTTGTGAATTTTCACATGAATAAGTTGGACGTCAGCTTGCCTGAGTTACTTAACATGTTCAAAAACTGCGAAGGTCACTTCCCATCCAAGAAGAACCATGTCTTACTGGTGGATGATTCTTCCAAGAAAAGGAAGAGGCCCAAGGTATCTTCTGAAAAGAAGAAATCCAAGAAGGCTAAAGGAAAGTCGAAAATGAAGGATTAAAAGAAACATGATTCAGCTAGCAAAGGAATTTACTTCTATTGCAACAAGCTGGGTCACTAAAGGAGGAACTGTAAGGATTATCTTGCGGAACAAAAGCAGAAGAAGCTTGGAGAAGCTTTGAATCCTAATCAATGTTTGTTTATGATTGAAATTAATTTTTCTAAAAGTCAATCTTCTACTTGGGTTTTGGATACCGGTTGTGGTTCTCACATATGTAATAACTAGTAATTGCCCGTGCCTGAAGGCACGACGTAACGAAAAATTAGATTAAAATTCGAAAAATATTTTATTACCTAAAAACTCTTTGCAAGTTAAAATAACTTACAATCAGACATAATAATTATTATAATTTAACACACTACCACAATAATTAATTTTTCTTTAAAATAGATATCCAAAAAATTTTAAACTTGTCTACAAAACTTATAATTATCAATAACAATTATCATAATTCACCACACCACCACAATAATTATTATTATTGTTATTATTATTATTATTGTTGTTGTTGTTATTATTATTGTTGTTGTTGTTGTTATTATTATTATTATTATTATTGTTATTATTATTATTATTATTACTATTATTATTATAATTATTATTATTAATACTACTTCCGTCCCATAATAAGTGTTTTTAGCTTAAATAACACATACCAATACACAAGCTAAAATAGCAAAAATACCCTTAATATATTTTCTTTGAAGTTGAAGAGTTAATGAGTGTCATTTAATTGTAGTGATGGTAAGATGCAATAAATACCATTGAATGCATAAGAGCATATATGAGAAAATATTGCAAAAATTGTATTGGAGTTCTAATACATCACTTATTTTGGAAAAAAAATATTAAGCCTAAAAAAACACTTATTGTGGGACGGAGGTAGTATTAATATTAATTTTATTATTACTATTATTACTATTATAATATTATTATTATAATAATTATTATATTATAATTATTATTATTTTGAATAAAATTAGAATGAATCTGAACCGTACTTGTGCTTTCCCGCTCAAATCAATTAGAATGAATCTGAATCTTTATTATATAGATTACTATTATTATTATCACTACTATTACTATTATTATTACTATTACTATTACTATTACTATAATTATAATTATAATTATAATTATAATTATAATTATTATTATTATTATTAATACTATTATTATTATTATTATTATAATATTTATTTTTAGTACTATTATTATTTGTTTGTGTGTGTGTGAAGAAGAGAGGAGAGAGAAATTTTGTGTGTGAACGTGAGAGAGAGTAAGGTGTATGAGTGAATTTGATTTGGGCGGGAAGAAATATGAGCCTTTAGATTAAGTTAGAAAAATTAAGTTAGAATGAATCTGAACCGTCCTTGTGCTTTGTCAAATGAAAGATTCAAAATGGGTTCTGTTTTATTATATAGATATGCAGGGACTTGTTCGAAGTAGAAAGCTGAGCAAGGATGATGTCGTCCTACGAGTGGGAAATGGAGCAAATGTTGCTACATTAGCTGTAGGGACTTATTGTTTAGCACTGCCTAAGGGCAAGTTCATTAATTTAAATAATTGTTATTTTGTTCCAAATATCATTAGAAACATTATTTCTATCTTTGGATTGGATATGGATGGTTTTAATATTATAAAAAAGAACAACAGTTGTTCTATTTATAATGATAATGTTTTATATGGTGTTGGTAATTTACGAAATAGACTTTGTATACTTGACGTGCATGAAAATATACATCAAATTGAACAAACTAAGAAAAGAAAAAGAGTTGATGTTAATTATACCTTCATGTGGCACTGTAGACTCGGTCATATTAATGAAACAAGATTATCCAAGTTGCATAAAGATGGGCTCCTAGAGCTATCGGATTATGAATCATATCCAACTTGTGAATCTTTTATTATGGGCAAAATGACTAAATCTCCTTTTAGTGGAAAATGAGAAAGAGTTACAGAGTTATTAGTGTTGGTACACACAGATGTATGTGCACCTATGACAACGACTGCACGAGGAGGGTATTCTTATTTTATTACATTCACTGACGATCACTCAAGTTTTGGATATGTGTATTTAATGAAATACAAATCTAAATCATTTGAAAAGTTCAAAGAATTCAGAAGTGATGTAGAGAAGCAAACTGGTAAGAGTATTAAGATTCTTCAATCTGATCGAGGAGGAGAATACTTAAGTGGTGAGTTTCTCAATTGTCTCAAAGAAAATGGTATAATCTCACAATGGACTCCACCAGGAATGCCACAGATCAATGGTGTATCTGAAAAGAGAAATTGAACATTATTGGACATGGTTCAATCCATGATGAGCTTTACCGACCTTCCAATTTCCTTCTGGGGATATGGCCTAGAATCGATTGCATACCTACTTAATAAGGTACCTACAAAATCTGTCCCCAAGACCCCATATGAGTTATGGACAGGGAGAAAACCAAATCATAAGCATGTTAAGACTTGGGGTTATCCAAATTATGTCAAAAAGTTTGAAAATGATAAGCTACAGACTAGATCTGACAAATATAGATTTGTGGGATACCCTAAAGAAACATCGAGGTATTATTTCTATCATCCAACTGATCAAAAGGTGTTTGTTGCGAAACATGATGCCTTCTTGGAAAAGGAGTTTATCCTTGAAGGGGTCAGTGGGAGAAAGATATATCTTGAAGAGGTTCAAGAACAGCAAAATACTACAGATCAAAGTGAGGTATTTAACCCAGTAGAGATTCTTTCTGTACCACACCCTATTCATAAATCTGGAAGAGTACCAAAGATACCTGATAGGTATGGACTTGTCATAGAGGATGTAGATGAGGTACGCATCATAGATGATGATGATGATCCATTGAATTACGAATAGTCTATGAGTAATAAAGACTCAGAGAAGTGTCAAGAAGCCATGAAAATCCGAGATGGACTCCATGTATGAGAACCAAGTATGGACTTTGGTTTCACCACCTGAAGGCATTAAACCTATTGGGTGTAAATGGGTCTTCAAAAGAAAGACTGGAGGAGACGGCAAGGTAGAGACCTATAAGACCCGACTAGTCGCAAAAGGTTTCAAACAAAGACAAGGAGTTGACTATGGCGAAACCTTCTCGCCAGTAGCAATGCTCAAGTCCATTCGGATTTGCTTGCGATTGCAGCTTACCATGACTACGAAATCTGGCAAATGGACGTGAAAACGGCCTTCCTAAATGGGAAACTTGAGGAGGATGTGTATATGATACAACCAGAGGGATTTGTTTCAATGGTTGAAACAAATCAAGTCTGTAAGCTATATCAATCCATTTATGGATTGAAACAAGCTTCTCGTAGGTGGAACATCTGTTTTGATGAGACAATCAAAGAGTTTAATTTTATCAAAAATGAGGATGAACTATGTGTGTACAAGAAGGTTAGTGGGAGCACTGTTTCATTCCTTATATTATATGTTGATGATATATTACTGATAGAGAATGATATTCCTATGCTACAATCAATTAAAATCTGGTTATCTAAACACTTCTCCATGAAGGACTTGGGAGAAGCATCCTATATTTTAGGGATAAAGATCTATAGAGATAGATCTAAAAGGATGTTTGGCTTATCCCAAGGAACGTACGTTGAATCGATGCTAAAGAAGTTTAGCATGGAAGATTCCAAAAGAGGTCTCATGCCGATGAACCATGGAATACTTCTCTCCAAGAAATAGGCCCCAAAGACACCTGAAGAGAGAAACCGTATGAGCAAGATTTCCTATGCTTCAGCAATAGGATCTATCATGTACGGTATGATATGTACTAGACTGGATGTCGCTCATGCACTTAGTGTAACAAGCAGATATCAGTCGAATTCAGGAGAAGAACACTGGAAGGCAGTAAAAAATACCCTAAAGTACTTAAGAAGAACTAAGGATGTATCTCTTGTCTATGGTGGGTCTGAATTGAAACTAGAGGGCTTCACAGACTCAAGTTTTTAAACGGACCAAGATGACAGTAAATCCATTTCGGGGTATATGTTTACCTTGAATGGTGGCACAGTGAGTTGGAAGAGTTCCAAACAGAAAACAGTTGTTGATTTAGTGACAGAGGAAGAGTACATAGTTGCAAGTGAATCTGTGAAGGAAGCTATTTGGCTGAAGAAGTTCATTCCTGAACTTGGTGTGGTTTCTAGAATTACAGGACCAGTGCCTTTATTCTATGACAACATCGAAGCTGTTGCGCAGGCTAAGGAATCCAGGTCTCATCAGAAATCCAAATACGTGTTGCGGCGGTTTCATTTTGATCAAAGAGATCATTGAAATAGGAGACGTCACCCTTGAGTGTGTGGACTCTTTAGACAATATTGCAGATCCATTTACTAAAGAGTTAACACAATAACAGTTCGATCGTCACTTTGAGAAGATGGGTATGAAATACCACGGCGATTGGCTTTAGTGCAAGTGGGAGATTGAAAGTAGTACGCATACAAGCCAATCATGTATGATGATATAGCATATACTTTGTAATCAATCTTATTTATTTATTAATAAAATAATTATTTATTAAAGGCATTTATTATCCACATGGAGTTGTTTTAATAATATGTGATAAACCCATAGTTTTAAGCAATGCTTTTAGAATCATGATGAGATCATGCTAATGAGATCTAAATTCTTAGATAGCTTAAAACTAAAATGTTCCCAATCAATAGATTACTAAAAAGAGGATTAGTGAATCCAGATAGATTGGTACATACGTTGCTTTCTCATTGGATGAGGATGATTGATCTCATGATCATATGTGTGGAGACACTAAAGCAAGTATGTAGGTGCTTATTAGAGAATAAGTTCACTGAACGTGACTCGCTAAGGAATACCTATTGGAGTTTTTCTTGCTTGTTAATTGGAATTCCTATAGTGATGGTAGTACAAATGATCCTTAGACTTGAGATCATCATAGTATCTTATATATAATGAATTACACTTTGACTTATTCCTTAAGACTCTTAGAGTATATCAAAGGGTATGTTTGGGTGTAATAAGTTATATATGAAGATAATGAATGAGCAATAAAGAATCTACCACTTCTAGTAAAAGAAGAGAAATATCATATGTGATTCGATAAATGACAACCCATGAATCCTTGGCTAAGGTGGAATGAAATTAGAAAGTAGTTTCTAATTTGCATTCATTAGGAGTTGTGCATTTAGGAATCGAAATACATATAATTAAATAAAATAAGACTTGACAGTAATTCCATGTCTAATATTTAATTTGGACATTATATGGTGGAAGGATTGAATTGTACGGTAACTATTAACTCAAAGGTTCTTTTATGATTAATGTTGAAATATATATTATTTGGAAAGTCGTTGATGGCTAGGGAGGCTTATCCCTATTGTAGAATACATATTATTTATTTAAATAAATTATTTGTTTAATTTATTTATTTAAATAAGATTATAATTGTTCTAATTTATTTATTCACAACCGGTTTAATATGGAGAACCTAAAGGGTCACACCATAAAAGGAAGAATAATTATTTAAGAAGATAATGGCATAATCGTAATAATATGTTAAGTATATTTAATTTAATCTATGGTGATAGAATAAATTAAATAGCTTAATATTTTAGAAATATTAAATATAAATTAATAAGAGAAGTCTTATTAATATTATTACAATTATTATTATTATTTTAATTTCTAAAAGTATTTAGGAATTAATTTAATATAAGTACTTTCATTTATTCCTCATAGGATTAGGAGGAAAAATTAGTTAAAGGAGTTTAATTAATTATCACTAATAAGATTAGGGAGCCCGTTTAGTTAAAAAAGTTTAATTAAATAAATAATGTAACGACCCCAAAATTCATACAATTTAATTTTCGACTTCGGTCGTTAATAATACATTTAACCTCTAATTTTATATTATTAAACGATAATACAACCGTTGAAATTGGCGGAATAATTAAAATTTACTATTACAAACTATTCTCGTTCCCAAAACCTTCAACCTTTACATCTAAATATCTCATAAACATTTTAATACTACAGTAGTTTACATCGCAAAATGATATTACAATTTAACCTTTAACACATTATTCGGAACCTTAAACATGGTTCAAATAATAATAACACAACTTAAGTGTGTAAATCTTCAAGTATCACATTTGATTCATGTATTTTAAGTAACACATAACTTTACCTTCAATCTTGAACCTGTAAAAGTGGTTATTTGCAAGGTTGAGCTCGACAGCCTAGTAAAATCTAACAATTTTCATGCATCACATAGCACATAATAACATGCTAAACATATATCTCATAGACATTAGACTAACATAACATACATGTTACAATTCATATAACAAGTATAAAGATTGAGTTCATTACTCAATCAACATGTTTTAGTCAATCAACGTAGTCATAAATTGACTTTAACATTTCATACTTTCAACATAACACATCATGCTCTTTGAAGTAAAGACTTAAAATAGTTAATCATCAAGTTCACATAGCAAATAGGAACTGAAAGACTTGCCTTGATCGTTGTTTACTAATAACAGTTTAACAACTTACAGTTATCTGCACTTCACGTGCCTTACACAATTATATAATCATGCGCATCAACTATTAGTCACATAGCAATGCATAGTAGTTATAGTGTAAACTTTACTCTACATCTCATAACCCTTCCTATTATATATACACAATGTTCAATTTTATTGTGTTAACTTTCAACTTATATCTCACTGTATTTCATATTTAAAGTTCATTCAAGTTTTTAAGTCTTGCTAGGACTACTTATTGGTTTTATATTAAACCCGTTTCATACCTTATAATGTTCATTTCATTTGACTTAAAACACTTTTTACGTTCATTAACATTTGTTACGGCGTTTCGACGTTCATTCGTCACACGCCCGATTTGTCTCTCTTGTGTGTGCTTAGTATGCGTATACAACTTATCTAAAATATCATTTATTAATGTTAAGCATCATTATACTTCATAATATTCATGTTCTATAACTTAGAACAACATCTGTTATCGTCAAGAGCACTACACTTGTATACGTACATGCCCGACGCCCTCTGATTGCCTCTGAAAACATAACAGTCCTACAATTGACCATTTAAACCCTTCCTAAAGATCTCAAATTAAAAATATTAAAGAAAAAAAGTTGTAGGCCTATTCTTCCTCGTTCCAGATCATCCTGAATCGCCTTAATCGGAGTTCGTATAAAAATTTTATGGTTGTTTTACTAAACTAGGTCAAAGCAATCATAGTTGGCAGACATGGGGTGCGGCCGCGCCCCTTTTTACGCGCGCCCGCATGACTTGCAGTGCCCAGCTGCACGCCCGCGCGTGCGCCCGAGCCCGGCTTCGCACAGAAACAGTTTTCTCAATGTACAAACTTCAAATCTTCATAACTTCTTCATTTTAAGTCGGAATTAGTTGGTTTTCGATTCTATGAACTTGCGAAACACTGAACTACTCATCTATAAAGTAATTTTAACATTTTAAAAATTTTAACAAATCAGTTTAAGGGTTCCAATTCAATGTTCATGCTATATTTTCATATTTTTGAAAAGTTTAGCGAATTCATTCACCACGAATTCGTTTCTCAACCAAATTGGTTCGTTCAAGTTTCATTGTTTTTGTTTCTTCACATACTAACATAATCCAACATCAATTTATAGATTATAACACTTATTGGATATAAAATTTCATACTTTCTTAAGCCATTTTCATACATATAACACTGTTTTCTTAAATTCTTTCTACAATCCCAATTTCACATATTTTAATCATCGAATAGCACTCACACACGATTATTAACAGATTATAAACCACATACACATGCATATATATAAATCCAACACATCTATCAATAAAATTTTTAAAGATAAAAGTTAATATTAGAGTAGATTATACCTTGAATCTTTGTTTGTTGGGAAGAGAATTGTTTTTCCCTTGATACTCCTCTTCTCTAGCAAAATCTACAGAGAATTTCTCACAAACTCTCTCTCCCTTTCTCTGCTCTCTCAATATTCTTAGGCAAAGAAAGAAAATACGTAGAAATAAACTGATAACCCTTCTTTCTCACGCACGTCAGTAACAAAAACCCAATAAGCATCAGTTAAAAATAAGCCAAAAGCCATAACGCTACGTTTGCTTACACACCAATTCCCCATTCTAGATTATTTAAATAATATTTATATTATATAGTTTTTATTTGTCACACTTGTAACCAATTTACATTAATTACAATAATAATTATAATAATTATAATTTTTATTATAATTCTACTAATGATTAATAAATAATTATACATCTAATTTAATTAATAAATTAGACTTAAACATCGCTTTATTTAATTTACTTGTTGTCTTTAATATTAAACAACTCATTTAATTTAATTAATTAATTAAATTAAATCTTCAAAGAATAAAATTTTCCTTTGCTTTAACTTTATTATCATCCACACGTAACTAAATTATTATACCACAATTTCATAAATTATTTATTTTTCTCAATAAATAAATTATTTAAAATATTTATTTAATTCAATAAATATTTAAAATAATTACCAAATTCATTTAATTTCTTCAATAGTTAACTTAACTATTAAACCTCACTTTCCCAATATATGAATATATATATATATATATATATCTTCACACCAGATCACATATTTCAAAATATATAGCACGTATATATACCTACTCAAACTCAAACATCTCATAATAAGAATTTTAATTATTAAATTCTTATTTTAATAACTTATAAAAAATTCGGGTTGTCACATCCTTCCCTCCTTATAAGGATTCCGTCCTCGGAATCACCGAAACCATACCTTACTCAGGTTTTCACCAAATCTCTTCGTTGAATAACTTCAACACATTACCTTAATATAGGTTTTATATTTCTTACTCCCACCATTCTTTATAATAAATTCTTATAATTTTTATTTCATAACTTTTACTTAGACACAGTTATATTTGAGTATTATATATTCTTTAACCCATTCATTTTCTTCTCTAAGGATTGTTATCATAAACACTCGGAATATTACAAATAATACCTTATTTTAATTAAATAGGGTTACGTGATATCTTTATAAGAGATGTCTTATATCAGATATCACATATACTTAATTTTAATTTGTTAGAGAGTACGCCCTTTTTTCTATAGAGATAGGAAAAACTAGGGTTTGAGCCAATACACCTTTCTTCTTGAAAATTCTTCTTCCTTGATGGATCACCTCTAGAGGCCATACACTTGGGTGGCTTACATTGATCAAATGAAAGAATCTACCCGGAGATTCAAGGAGATCGCGGAGAAGTAGGAGGTGAACTCGTACCTGAGGAAGCTCGTTTGTACAAGGGTATGATTCCATAACTTCTTATTCTTTGTTTAAATTAATAATATGCATAAAGGATGATTCGAGAAATTGGTTTGTGAAAAATTTTAAAATTTGATTTTATTTTGCTTCCGCTATTTTTGTAATTTGATTACTACTTTGATTTTTCATAAAACCTTACACTTTCATACTCGTATAGGATATCATTTCTTTTGTACTAGTCAAGGGATATCATTTTCTTTCATATTTTCTCTATTTATGGTACAAAATTATTGTTTGTTTCCATAACCTTATTGTTAAATGGTGAAAATCCCTGAAATTAGTAGAATATCCTTAATAGTTTGCATTTCATCTAATATCATTTCACTGGAATAATGGTCTGAACTTTCTTATTAAATTTTAATCTATTCCTGTCAGGGTACTATTCATCTGGGGAACTATTCATGCCGGGGTACAATTCATCTCGGGTACTATTAATGCCGGAGTATTATTCACAATAGAATTTAGTTTCTTTTCTTTGTCCAAATTATCTTTGAAATTTGAATCTTAAATATCATTCTTGAATTTTACTCCATAATTGGTGATCATGTTGACAATTTGGACATTCTTGAACTCTGGATAAATTAAATTATAAATCTTTAATATTTATCCTTGATCTTACTTGATTCATTCTTTATATAATTGTCATAATCCTCATGCTTAAATTTGTTGTGGAAAGTTATCTTTGGCCTGTAGTGCATAGATGGACTGTTAATTGGTATGATTATGACCAGGAATTGTGTATTGGTATAATCATGACCTTTAATGTTACAGGAAAAGGTTTGTGGTGAAAGTCCTCTTTGGCCCGTAGTACATAAATGGACAGGTGTTTGTCATAATCTTGACCACTGGTGATACAAACGAATATCTTTAGCCCATAGTGCATAGATAATTCGTTGATTTGAAATAATTATTGATTGGAGTTGTCAATCTAACGACCCTAAAATTCATACAATTTAATTATTAACTTCGGTCATTAATAACACATCTACCTTTTGATTTTACATTATTATTCGATGTTAAACTTTATATAATGCGGAATAATTTAAAACTTTTATGTCTTCTTACTTTAATTCCCTGAATCAAAACCTTTATCATCTACATGTCTTTGGATCAATCTTATTTCATGATTCACTTTATCATTGTTATTATAAAATTTTACATTTCAATCCAATAACCTTTACATATCAGATAACTCTAACATTAGCTTTACAGCTCAACATAAAACTATACATCATAAAACATTTACTACATCTCATGAATCTTAATCATGGTAAAAAAATAACAAATTTAGCTAAAATATTAATCTTTATGTATTATTTCTAATCCACGTCATTCAAGTAGCAAATAATGTTACCTTCAATCCTTAACCTGCAAAAATGGTTATTTGCAAGGTTGAGCTCGATAGTCCAGCAAAATCTAACAGTTTTCATGCATCACGTAGAACATAATAGCATGCTCAACATGTATCTCATAAAAATTAGACTAACATAATATTCATTTTACAGTTCATATAACAAGTATAAATATTGAGTTCCTTACTCAATCAGCATGCTTTACTCAATCAATGTATAGTCATAAGTTGACTTTAACATTTCATATATTCAAAATATATATAACATATCATACTTTTTGCAATAAATATTTAAAACAGTTAATCACCAAGTTCACATAGCAAATAGGAACTGAAAGACTTGCCTTGATCGTTGTTTACCAATAACAGTTTAATAGCTTACAGATATCTGCACTTCACGTGCCCTACACAATTATATAATCATTCACATTAACTATTAGTCAAATAGCAATGCATAGTAGTTGTAATGCAAACTTTACTCTACGTCTCATAACCCTTCCTATCATAAATACACAATGTTCAATTTGATTGTGTTAACTTTCAA
The DNA here is from genome assembly GCA_020205505.1 of Panax japonicus. Taxonomy (NCBI): domain Eukaryota; kingdom Viridiplantae; phylum Streptophyta; class Magnoliopsida; order Apiales; family Araliaceae; genus Panax; species Panax japonicus. The sequence continues at coordinate 29,677,796 of CM035098.1, read as the reverse complement.
CTTATATCTCATTGTATTTCATATTTGATGTTCATTTAAATGTTTAAGTCTTGCTAGGACTACTTATTGGTTTTATATTAACACTATTCAATATCTTATAATATTCATTTGATTTGATTTAAAACACTTTTTACGTTCAATATCACTTATCACGGTGTTTCGATGTTTATTCATCACACGCCCGATTCGTCTCTCTTGTGTGTGCGTAGTATGCATATACAACTTATCTAATACATCATTTATTAATGTTAAGCATCATTATACTTTAAAATATTCATGTTCTATAACTTAGAACAACATCTTTTATTGTCAAGAGCACTACACTTGCATACGTGCATGCCCGAGCCCCCCCCCCCCCCCCGATTGCCTCTGAAAATACAATAGTCCTAAAATGACCATTTTGACCCCTGCTCTAGACCTCAAATAGAAAATTTTAAATAATTAAAGTTGTAGGTCTATTCGTCCTCGTTCTGGAGCATCTTGAATCACCTCAATCGGAGTACGTATGAAAATGTTATGGCCATTTTACCAAAATAGGTCAAAGCAGTCACAGTCAGCAGACATGGCACGTCCGCGCCATCTAGCAGCGCTAGGCAGCGCGCCCGTACTCCTGGGCAGCGCGCCCGCACTGGGCTTTGCCCAGATTACAGTATTTTGCGATTTTTTGACCATTTTCTCCTACTAATCTTCATAACTTGAGTTATACACATCTAAATTAGACCGTTTTCGATTCTATGGATTCGTAATTCATAAAACTACAACATACTAGAATTCTAACAATTTATAAAAACATTAACTAACCTAAAATTTGATCCAAAACACATGTTCATACTCTATTTTCATGTTTTAAACACATTTAGCTAATTCGATCACCATGGCTTCGTTTCTTAACCAATTAACATGATTCAAACTACGCTATTTTCGTTTCTTAACGTACTAACATAATCTAACATCAAATAACAGATTATAACACATATTAAGCATGAAATTTTGTACTTTCTAAAGCCATTTTTGAATAAAAACACTGTTATTTACTTTTCTCATTATAAACCCAAATTTCATGTATTTGAACACCAACATAGACTTATAGAGGATAACTAACAGATTTAGCAACAGATTACATACATATAAACAACATCTTCTACAACAATTCAACCAAAACCTAATTTCTAGATAATAGAAAATTACAAAAACCAAATATTAGAATTAGGGGTAGATTATACCTTAACCCTTTGATGTTAACAAGGTTATAGAAAATCCTTCTCAATCCCACTCCTTCTCCAACTCTCAATTCTCTGCATTCTTTCTCTCTACCTCTATGTTCTTCTTAGTTAGCCATTAGGACAAATAACACGCGTAATATAACTGATAGAGCCTCACCTCCCACGTACTTATCAGTTAAAGAAAGTAAAAGAAGTCAGTTGAATAAGCCAAATGCCACAAGGCCTTGTTTGGCAAAGCACATAACTCCCAAACTAGATTATTTTAATAATCTTATATTATATAGTTTTTATTTGTCACACCTGCCACCCATTTAAATAGCTTACCATTATAATAATTATAATTATAGTTTTTATTATAATTACTCTGATGATTAATAAATAATTATATATCTAATTTAATTAATAAATTAAATTTAAACATTACCTTATTTAATTTATTTATTTCCTTTAATATTAAACAATTCATTTAATTTAATTAATTCATTAAATTAAATTTAATCTTCAAAGAATAAAATTTACCTTTGCTTTAATTTAATTATCATACACACGTAACTAAATTATTATAAAACAATTCATAAATTATTTATTTTTCTCAATAAATAAATTATTTAAAATATTTATTTAATTTAATAAATATTTAAAATAATTACCAAATTCATTTAATTTCTTCAATAGTTAACTTAGCTATTGAACCTCACTTTCCCAATATATGAATATATATTTCTCTTCACACCAGATCACATATTTAAAAATATATAGCATGTATATATACATACAACTCAAAATATCTCATAATAAGAATTTTAATTATTAAATTTCAATTTTAATAACTTATAAAAATTTGGGTTGTCACAGTCGATGCTGAAAAAATTCTCCCTCTTCCTAGGTGTTTCTTACCCTTTATATTTTCTATGTGAATTTGTTTGATCTGAAGGGTGAGATTTTTAGGAAAAGACCGACATATAATGTCAATAATTTGAAAAAATTTTCTTTTTATTGGTCCAGATTAGACAGTGCTGCCAGTTGATATGAGTTAAACGGATGTACCAACTCAACCGAGTTTTGAAAGGTTTTGTAATATTGCCCAATATTGGACTCTGTTTAATTGGTCTTGGAAACCGAGATTCATAGAGTTTGGGGGCTTGATTAAGCGGGGGGGAAGGTTTTTGGCACCACCCGAATTCCATGAAACATGATTACCGCGCTTTTTATTCCCAAGTTTGTGTGTATGTGTGTGTGTATTGATGTTAATTGGGCCTAAGTGCTTTATTTGAAAGTAGTGCTATGCCTCTTTTGTGCCTATATACAAATGGTCTGACTTATATAAATGTTCAATTTTAATACAAGGCATATAAAGTGATGTTTTGAAATTAAGGTTTTCAAACCCTTATGCTCACATAGGAATTGAGGCCTTAGATACTTCCATTTTATTCTGTATTTGGCTTATTCTGATTTTTATTCTCGAGATGTGAAGCATCTTCGACAAAATAATATATATATATATATATATATATATATATATATATATATATATATATATATATATAAGTGTCGGGCTCCATGCGTCAAAGTACGCCCGATCACCACACATAGGATTTTCATTATCACAGGGACCTTAAATTCGGATAATCAATTTAAGGTCCTAGATTTACAAGTATAAAATTTGCAAGCTAGGTGTACAACTAAAAAGAGTCCATCATGAGAGCCAAATCTAGATCCGTCAAATGGATCTTAGAACATATGGCTCATAGGCTCACATAATATCATATAAATAGCTTGCATAACAAATATACTAAAATAAAACATATATTTATACTAAACATCATTAGGAAAAGGATTCATCAGTTAAATCCTCGTTCGTGAGTAGCCCATAGCTTCCGATTTCCTCTAGATAAAGATCTAGGGTCACATGGTTTCTAAAACTTACAAAAACTAGAAAGAAAACTAGATCTGTATAGATCTTAGCCATTATAGCTTACAGGTTCAAGTTTTACAACTTTTAAACTGGTTAAAAGCTAGGTCTGGCTAGATCTAGTACAGATCTAGTCTATAAAGCTCAAATATTGACTATTTACAAGAAGTAAACAGTTAAAAAGCTAGATTTGTGTCATACAGAGGTAAATTTGTATATATAGTACTTATATATAGCGTAAAGCAAGAAAAAGTAGTAGATTTGAATGGATCTTATAGTTAAGCATGAGAATGGCTATTGAAATGCTTTAAGTGCCTCAAAAATCATTTTCCACTAGTTAAAACTTTATATGTTGCTATATATATGTATAAGAGTGTTTGCATAAGAGATTTACAAAGTTTGAACGAAAGAAAAAGGTGTCTTTCACTCCCAAATAGCCTGATTCCTCTCTCCCGAACCTATTCTCTCTCTCTTTCTATCTATAAATGAGATGGGGGAGGCCATATATATGGACCCGATCAGTCGTGGGTCTACATGTGGCTGCCATGATTCTACCTGCAACTGATCCAGGTGGGCCCCATTGTCTTGAAGTACATGCACTCCGACCAACGTACAATATGTTTGAACCTTCATAACTTGTAATCCAGGAATCCGATGGAGGCATGTCATACCTTTTCAGAAAGTTCTTTCAAAGAGCTATATAATGACATGGGGTTTGACCTTTTCTGATTTCAGGAAGATGGATCCATCACTAGATCTTCATGTCTTCGCAGTCTGTCCATTGAGCTATCTGGCGCAATTTTAACTCAGGATTAATTTGGTGGTTCTGTATGACCTTATTCATAGTAATTTGTTTTGAATTGATGTTTAGTTGGAAAAATTACACTTTTTCCCTTCTAGTTTGATTTTCAGACTTGATGTGTTACAGCTGTCTTTCCTCAAGGTTATTTTCGGGGTTTGACTACTGTTGACTTCTGCATGTCCTCAGGGTTGTCTCTAAAATTAATTTAATGATTTCCCAGGGTTGTCTCTATGGTTTGAGTGCTACCATTTTTCCTTTTCCTTAGGGTTGATCTCTGAGGTTGATTTGATGTTCCACGGGGCTGTCTCTGTGATTGATTTGATTTTGTAGTCCTCCAAGTATATCTCTGGAGTGTGAAAAAGATGTGTTTACCCTCCTACATAGTTAGTTACTGGAAAACAAAATTTGGAGTGTTTACAAATGCCCCTCTTTGTCATATTTATGTAATGCAACGAATAAACATGATAAAGATTACTATACACTTAAAATATGACTAGGCATATTTAATGATGAAAATCGCAATGCAATGAATGTTAAAATGCTTTTCGCAAATCGCACTTCACATTTTGCACATCGCACATCGCATCGCAAATTACTTTACCGTTACCGATTATAACTGATGCCTATGTTGAGGCTGATTCTAACGGTTTTCTTTCATCAGTGATGTTGATGCCTATACTGGTATTGACTCCAATGGTTTGATTTTCGTCGGTGTTGCAAATGCTTGTTTGATGACGATAAATCAAGATGTTTTCTACATCTCTAATGGGGATGACGTTCTGAAATCACCATACCTTCCCGATGTATACGCTGGTAGTTTACAACAGTGCCTACCCTGTTGGTAGTTAACAACTGTGCATACCCTGCTGGTAGTTAACAATGGTGCCTACCCTGCTGGTAGTTGACAATGGTGCCTTCCCTGCTGGTATTTGACAATGGTGCCTACCCTGTTGGTAGTTGACAATGGTGCCTACTGGACTATCTCAGTGCCTACTCAAACGGCAGTTTACAATAACAAAATTTTCTTAAGTCTGGGTATTTAATGTGCATGCATATTTAACTCTACTAGAGATGTATGCTTAACTTTTTAATGGATATGTGCGTTGATATAGCGATGTTGCACATGTGTAGACCATGCTTAATATGATGATCTTATGAGTGTATTATCCTAGGTTAATGCACATACTTAATTGACTTGACTAGATGTGGAAACATATATACGTCACCCTTTTGAGGCGATTTGGAGTTTCTTTTTGCTATTAGGTGCTTTTGCCCTATTTCCTTATACTTTTTATTTACGACCCGGCTAGACTGATGACCTAGGTGCCGCTGACGTCTGTGGAGGGTCCAGCCGTAATGAGTAGGTTTTATACCTATGAATCTGATATTATTAAACTTAATTATTGCTATATTTAAGTGTTTTTAGTATCCTTTTATATGTTTTTGTGTTTATTTCCTGTAGGTTGGAGCTGAAGGGACAAATTGGTCATTTGGAAGAAGAAAAAGATCAAAAATCATTAAAATTAGAGTTAAGTGGCATTTTTGTAATTATGTGGTCCTAGTCAAGCACCTAAGCGCTTGGAAATGACCTGGGTTGAGTGCTTAGGCACTCATGTGCGGCTAAAGAGAGATTTTTCTACTGCTGAGTGGGTTTTTGAAGCCAAAAAGGAATCTGAATGAGGGATGAGACTAATACAATTATGAGAAGCCTGTAGAAAAGACGTATCACTCAATTTTTTAAGAGATTTGCAGAAAGAACAACGAAGAAAAACACGAAGGAGGATTACAAGGGTTGAAGATCAAAGAGAGAGTATTGGAGCAAATTCATAGTTTCTTATTCTCTTCTCTAGTTTTATCTTTTATAATTATCTAGGATGTTTGGATTATTTATTTGGATAATGTTTTTCTTTATTATTATCATGAACTAAATTTTCATTAAGATTGCAATGGAAATTGGTATGTAGTTTAAATTAAATCTTCCCATTAAATGAAAGTTGGTTTTTATTGACTTATTTATTATATCTTTTACTTATTGATTAATTGTTTGGCCAACAATTATTGTGATAATCTATATAAAATTGGAAGATGGAATATAGATTTAGATCTGGATATAATAACATTTGTTTATATAATCTGATTAGGGTTACTATGATTAGCATGTAGAATAGAAATATACATATGTGTCTTTTATATCTATTGAAAGAATTTGTGTGTAAAACCCTAATTAATTTATTTCATATAGGAATATAGTGAATTAATTAAATAGGGTGTTCCTTGTAATTATGTGTCTTTAGGATGGGATTTAGGAGGATTTGTTCACGTGTCTTTGGAAGAAGTGTGTGAGCACTATAAAACATTCTTGGATAATGATTCATATTAATTAATTAATTTAAATGGGAAGTAAATTAGTTTAAATGAAATACCAAGGGAAGTTGTAATCTTAACATGTTAAATCTACAGCTATTCTTATGAAATTCTAATTTTAATTATTCATTTTGTTAAGTTTAATTTTCAAATCACAAACAATATTTTGTAGTTTAAAATAGGATTAATTGCATTGAAATTAGTAATTGATAAATATTAGTCTATTTCCTCATGGGAACGATATCCTTACTTGTTGAATATTACAATTGAACGCGTATGCTTGCGTGTTAAAGTGCTATTAAGAAATTAGGCAACACGTTTTTGGTCGTTGCTGGGGAAATTAGTTTAATATTTTGTCATTATTGATTTTGGTAGAGTTAATTTTAATTTAAACTTTTTCTTTTATGTTCTATTCAGGTGTTCTTGACTAGTGTATGCAAACGCGATCGAAGAAGCCAGATTTATTGTCTTACGAGGAAGACATCAAAAAATAGTTTCAGCGGTTGCATAAGTGGGTTAAAGAAACCAAAGAGGCACTTGATAAGAAAGATACTATGGCTAAAGAAGAGCAAAAAGCACTACGAGATTATGCTACGCCGCGGGTTACTAAAATTTAGTTGAGTATTATGAGGCCTGTCATTATTGCTACAAGTTTTGAGATAAAACTGAGGACAATAAAGATGATTCAAAATTCATGTCAGCTTAGAGGGTTATCGAATGATGATCCAAACAATCACATAGTCAGCTTTATAGAAATATGCGATACTTTCAACTACAATAATGTGTCAAGGGATGCAATAAGGCTGAGGTTGTTTCCATTTACTCTAAAAGATAAGGCTAAGAGTTGGCTCCATTCACTACCACCAGGCTCGATTACTACATGGAACAACCTAGCCCATAAATTTCTTGTAAAGTTTTTCCCGCCTGCAAAAATAGCAAAGTTGCAGAACGATATCTTATCTTTTGTTCAGCACGATTCAGAACCACTATATGAAGCATGGGAGAGATTCAAAGACTCATTGACAAAATGTCCACACCATGGGATTCCTATCAGGTGCAAATTTTTATAATGGTTTATTAAGCAGAGTGAGATCGAGTATAGATGTTGCAGCGGGAGGAGCTATTATGGCCAAGAATTGTTGTGACGCCCCCAAATTCGGGTATCTTTCAACCCGACAGATGGTGCTCCACTGTACTAACATTCATACAATCATTCTATTGAAATACAACAAAATGAAGGTAATTACTAATTTTTTATTATAATCAAAGTATAAATCCTTCCCAGGTTCATAAACCAGTTACATCGTTCATTGTTCATAATGTATAATACATATAAATTTACTACACTATTACACAATGCCTAAGCATCCATCTTAGCTTTGCCCTTATCTCTTTTGGCATTCACAGTACGTTCATCCTTAACTATAGTTATATGATTCACGCAAGAAGTGAGCGTGACAGCTCAACAAGTTTTAAGCAAGTATAACAGGAATACCACATTCGTGAATAATATAACAATTTCGACATAACTGAACAATAGTTGTGAAGTATCATGAATCAATAATACTTTTAATAGTTCATAACATCAATTCCCAAAGTATAGAATAGATTAGGAATTCTGAACCGGTCAATAGACCTTGAACAGTAACTTTCAGTTTTCATACTTAAAAAGGACTCCACAGCACTAAGGTCGTTCATCCAATAACTTACGAGCACTTCTAGGTGATCAACCTATAGTATACTATATTGATCAACACTCATTCATTAAACATGTTTACGTTTAATATTTTTGGAAAACTCTCGTGCCCATCGAAATATCGATGAAAATACTTTTGTTTGTTCATAGACAAACCTTAACTTCACGTCCGTACCAATTACTTGGCATAAGATAGCGTTAACATTTCTATATAGAAAGATATGAATCATAATCAATCTATATATTACGAATAGTCTAGCCGAGTTAAAATCTGGCATCGACCCTTTCTTGAAAACAAGGCTCGCAATTCAATTCAATGAATCACATACAACTTGGCTAAGTTACCTTTTAGCGTCTTCAAATATTTTACTCGACTGACCACAGCCTTTATAGAATCTACACGATATATTCACATAGCACACTGTAATTAGCTATCAAACAACTGTTCACATTGTTTATACAAGCTTCTTTCTCTTCTATGTCTTTATTAACTTAATATCTTTATTACAGTCAACCAAGACTTATTACCCATCATCCCAGTTTATTAAACAGTTGACATTTATTAACCGAACTTGAACATTGTCGGTGAAATACTAACGTTGTTCAACATTCTTAACTTACTAGTATGCATTACATTCCTAAATTTCATACCATATACCTTAGTATAGGTAGTATAGGAATAACTTTAATACACTTATAAAGTTTACAAACATCATCCCTTTAGGCCCCCAGACAAACGATGTTTAAAAACTAAGTCATTGTCTGAAGGTCATCTCTCGTTTCGTGGCGCGACATATATAGTACTATACTGGCGCTGCAGCGCCAGTTAGCAATGACCAAGCTCCCGACTCGGTGCTGCGGCGCAGAACAGTGGTGTTGCGACGCCATTTAATAGTGCACAACATCACTGTGACGGCGTTACAGCGCGGCAATCTGAACTATGTCTGGCGCCGCGGCGCCAGACCTCGGTACCAGATTCTCAGAAATTTCAAAATTTTTGCGAGATTTCTGGGGCCGTAACTTCTTTGTTTTAAGCCTGATTTGGTCCATTCAAAAGCCTACACATCACAAATGACTTAATCTACGTGTTCATATAAGAATTCGACACTTTCAAATCTGTTAACTTAAAATTGACCATTGAGTTCATTTTCTACACGTTTGGAAACGTTAATGAACGTTCAATGCCCGTTTTCTTTGTTTTAAGTCAGAATTCGACGATTCTCGAACCCAAAACTCTTAATCACCCTATCTCACGTGTTGACATTGAAAACCAATGTTTTCAAGTCTCATGACTACTTTTGACCCTTAATCCGGAATTCAATGTTTTCGACGTTTTAACGTCTATTTTCGTAAATTTCGCCATAACTTTGTTACCATCGTTCTCTAAGCCAAATCACATGGAATACTCCATGGATTTCATATCCACACCCTAACCAATCAAGATGCATATACTAACGTATTGACGAAGCTCAATCGTTTATAAACGATCGATCTCAACAAGTAATATTTTCATGGTTCAAAACTATTTTAAACCTTATGATTCTTATAATCTCAGAACTTATAGAGATTGGATCTATAATAAGTCATCTTTAATCTCTCATACAAGATATATACCACCCATCTAAGATTCTCCCATATAAAAGAAAATCAAAAAAAGATGGAGAAGAAAGGTAAGGGTTATACCTTAAGAACTCTTATAACCTTGATAACTTCTAGTGATCAAGCTTCAAAGTAGGAGAATTTTTCAAGTCTAACTCTCTTTTCTCTCTCTAATAATCTAGTTGAGTCTTGGAAAATCTCTCAAATGAACCAACCTAGCCTCACTTTTATAGGATACTAGAATTGAGGGTATAATGGACTTAACACACTAATCTCCTTACTATTCACTCTTGGTCACCAAGTAAAATGCTTGGCGACCAAGCATTTTTCTTGGATACCACATAAAGTGGCTGGCCCACCACCTCCCTTGTCAACTCCATGGGTTTCTCCATGGGTTTTACCCATTAGGTGACCCACCGGATCGCCCCACGGTTCGATTTGAATGAATTGGGCTTAATTAAATAAACATTGGGCCTAGACTTGGGCTTAACCCATTAAACTCCTTGGGCTTGGTCATTAGATCATTTGAATCAAACATAATCTAAGTCAAATGAATTAATCATTGAGACTTAGGTCAACTCTACGATACGCATCGTATTCTACACGTACAATTCACGTATTCTTTTCGTATACCTTACGTACAATAATCGTATTGTACTTCGTATTTACTCAACGTATTATACATAGACACTAAAAAGTATCATGATTGTATAACACTCGCATTAACCCTAACGACATTCCTTCTACACATATTATTTCCTTCTTGGAAATTAATATACTCAACCCTTGGGTTTTAAGTCCGCATGTGAAAACTGTGTTTACCATAAATGAAATATTATCAGATATTCCATCTAGTCTCGATATTCTATCATTACGCGTTTCTCAAAATTTCAAAATAATTCCCCAAACAGAAACGGATGAATAGTGTTTTACGGAAATTTTTCAAAAAATAATTATTTTCATCTTGGAAATTCCAAACAATTATTTCTAACATGTAGCCATAATACTAACCACGTTAGTACATTCTAGGTCATAAATCGACCTTCACATAGCTTACTCACATAATAATCAATTAAATTCATTTAATTCACATAATCAAATAAAAATTTAATTGTCATAAAAATCCAATTTTCTCGGGCGTTACATTCTCTCCCCCTTATAAGAATTATGTCCCCAGAATCTTAGCTTATAATTACATAAACAAATGAGAAAAGTCTTCCTTCATTTTACTTTTGAGCTCCCACGTTGCTTATTCAGCATTGTGGTTTCTCCATAACACCTTCACTGAAGGTATTACCTTATTTCTTAAAACTTGTTCCTTCCTATCAATAATTTGAACTGGAAGTTCCTCATAGGACAAATCTTTCTCTATCTAAATAGATTTATACTCTATTACATGTTTATAGTCTGGTTTATAAGGACGCAACATGGACACATGAAACACATTATGAATGCGTTCCATTTTAGGAGGTAAAGCTACTTCATAAGCTACTACTCCTACCCTTCTTAAAATCTCAAAAGGTCCTACAAACCTTGGAATTAACTTCCCTTTCTTCCCAAAACGTATCTTCCCCTTCCAAGGCGATACTTTTAGAAAAACAAAGGATCCTACATCGAATTCTCTATTTTCTCTGTGAGGATCTGCATACTTTCTTTGTCGGTCTTGAGCCGTAACGAATCGAGTACGTATTATCTTCACCATGTCCGCCGTCTGTTGTACCATCTCAGGTCCCAACATACGACGTTCACCCACCTCATCCCAACACAATGGAGTTCGGCACTTCTTTCCATACAACGCTTCGTAAGGCAGCATTCCAATACTAGTGTGAAAACTATTGTTGTACGAAAATTCCACCAAAGGTAGATATTTGTCCCAACTTCCTTTGAAATCCATAACGCAAGATCTTAACATATCTTCAAGCATTTGAATTGTTTGCTCGCTCTAACCATCTGTCTGAGGATGATACACCATACTCAATTTTAACTGCGTTCCCATTTGCTCTTGCAAACTCCTCCAAAAGTTCGATGTGAATTGTGGATCACGATCTAACACGATCGAAATAGGTACCCCATGTCTAGAAATAATTTCCTTGACATACAGTTTAGCTAACTGATCCAAATTATACTTGACTCCTATTGGTAGAAAATGAGCCAATTTTGTTAATCGATCCACTATCACCCAAATAGCATCGTATCCTTTTCTTGTAGCTGGAAGTCCCACCACAAAGTCCATCGTGATGTGCTCCCACTTCCACTCTGGAATTTCTAACGGTTGTATCAACCCGCTCGGTCGTTAGTGTTCAGCCTTAACTTTTTGACAAGTTAAGAACCTACTAACATATTCTGCTATCTCTCTCTTCATGTACGGCCACTAAAAGTTCTGACAAAGGTCTTGATACATCTTAGTACTACCGGGATGTATTGAGTACCTCAAACTATGAGCCTCCTTCATAATTTCTTCTTTTAATTCGGGATCATTAGGAACCCAAATTCTTCCTTCAAAATAAAGTAATCCCTCTTTATCGAGGTTATACTTAGTCTTCATTTCATCTTCTACCCTTTTCTATTTCTGTTTGCACTCCTCGTTACTCGATTGTACTCCCCTAACCCGTTCCGCTATGGTCGGCTGGGTTTCCATGGAAAATAACATCTCCACTGCTTCTTCTGGTAACTTAACTCCTAACTCCATTCTTGCCATTGCTGTTACCAACTCATTCTGAGTTGTTAACATTGACATTTTCTCTCTACCCTTCCTACTTAGCGCATCGGCTACTACATTTTCTTTTCTCGGATGATATAAAATATCACAGTCATAATCTTTTATTAACTCTAACCACCTTCTCTGTCTCATGTTCAACTCCTTCTGTGTGAAGATATATTTCAGACTTTTGTGGTCCGTGTATATCTCACATTTCTCACCATAAAGATAATACCTCTATATCTGTAAGGCAAAAACTACAGCTGCCAATTACAAATCATGAGTAGGATAGACCTTGTCATAATACTTCAATTGACGTAACGCATACGCAATGACCTTGCCATGCTGCATGAGCACGTAACCCAGTCCTTTATGTGAAGCATCGCTATACACTACAAAATTTCCTATATCGTCTGGTAAGGACAATACAGGTGCCTCACTTAATCTCTTCTTTAACTCCTGAAAACTATTCTCACATTTTTCAGTCCACACATACTTCACCGACTCTCTTGTCAGATTTGTCAACAGAGTAGCTATTTTAGAAAAGTCTGGAATGAACCTTCTATAGTATCCTGCTAACCCTAGAAAACTCTGAACCTCGGTTGGCATTTTCGGTTGCTCCCATTCATTAACTTCTTCTACTTTCGTCGGATCCACGAAAATGCCATCCTTATCGATAACATGCCCTAGAAACTGCACCCTTTCCAGCCAAAATTCACACTTTGTGAATTTCACATACAACTTCTCCTTTCTTAGTGTTTCCAACACTATTCTTAAATGTTTTGCATGATCTTCTAGCATCTTTGAATAGACTAGAATATCATCAATGAATACTACTACGAACTTGTCCAAATATTATTTGAACACTCTGTTTATCATATCCATAAATGCAACTGGTGCATTCGTCAACCCAAACAACATCGCCAGAAACTTGTAATGGCCATAACGAGTTCTGAACGCCGTCTTAGGTACATCCTCCTTTCTAACCATTAACTGATGATACCCCGTGCGTAAATCTATCTTAGAAAAATATTGTGCCCCTTTCAACTGATCAAATAAATCATCGATCCTGGGCAACGGGTATTTATTCTTAATCGTTAACTTGTTCAACTCTCGTTAATTGATACAAAGTCATAACGACCCATTCTTCTTCTTGACAAACAACACTGGTGCTCCCCAAGGAGACACACTTGGTTGAATGTACTTCCTATCTAACAGTTCTTGTAATTGAACCATTAACTCCTTCATCTCAACTGGCGCCATCCGATATGGTGCCCTTGAAACTGGTGTCGTTCCCGGTAACAGATCAATTACAAAATCTACCTCCCTATCCGGTGGAATACCCGGTAACTCCTCCGGAAATACATCCGCAAACTCTTGCACTATAGGTATCTGGTCCAAAGATGTTCCCACTCTTTGGGTATCCACTGAAAGTAGTATGCACACAAGCCAATCATGTTTGATGATAAAGCATATACTTTGTAACAATCTTATTCATTTATTAATAAAAAGTATTAATTTATTAAAGGCTTTTAATTATCTACATGATGCTATTTTATAATATGTGATAAACCCATAGTTTTAAGCAATGCTTTTAGAATAATGATGATGATCATTCTAATGAGATCTAAATTCTTAGAAAGCTTAAAACTAAAATAGTTCCCAATCGTTGGATTACTAAATTGGGGATTAGTGAATCCGGATAGATTGGTACATACGTTGCTTGCTCATTGGATGAGGATGATTGATCTCATGATCATTTGTGTGGAGACACTAAAGCAAGTATGTAGGTGCTTATTAGAGAATAAGTTCACTGAACGTGACTCGCTAAAGAATACCTAATGGAGTTTTACTTGCATATCAATAGGAATTCCTGTAGTGATAGTAGTACAAGTGATCCTTGGACTTGAGATCATCATAGTATCTTGTGTATGATGAGTTATACTTTGACTTATTCCTTAAGACCCTTAGGGTATATCAAAGGGTATGCTTGGGTATAATAAGTTGTACATGGAGATAATGTATGATCAATAAAGAATCTACCACTTCTAGTAAAAGAAGAGAAATGTCCTATGTGATTCGATAAATGACAACCCAGTAGTCCTTGGCCAAGGCAGAATGAAATTAGAAAGGAGTTTCTAATTTGCATTATTTGGAGTTGTGCATTTAGAGTCGAAATACATATAATTAAATAAAATAAGATTTGACAGAAATTCCATGTCTTATATTTAATTGGGACATTGTATGGTGGAAGGATTGAATTGTACGGTAACTATTTACTCAAAGGTTCTTTTATGATTAATGTTGAAATCTATATTATCTGGAAAGTCGTTGATCGCTAGGGAGGCTTATCCCTATTGTAGAATAAATATTATTTATTTAAATAAATTATTAATTTAATTTATTTATTTAAATAAGATTAGAATTGTTCTAATTGATTTATTCACAACCGGTTTAATATGGAGAACCTAAAGGATCACACCATAAAAGGAAGAATAATTATTTAAGAAGTTAATGGCATAATCGTAATAATATGTTAAGTATATTTAATTTAATCTATGGTGATAGAATAAATTAAATAGCTTAATATTTATTATTTAATATTTTAGAAATATTAAATATAAATTAATAAGAGGAGTCTTATTAATATTATTACAATTATTATTATTTTAATTTCTAAAAGAGTTTAGGAATTAATTTAATATAAGTACTCTCATTTATTCCTAATAAGATTAGGAGGTTAAATTAATTAAAAGAGTTTAATTAATTATCCCTAATAAGATTAGGGAGCTTAATTAATTAAAAGAATTTAATTAATTAAAATAAAATCCAATTTCTTAATTGTTAAGGAGGGTTGACCACATCTATAAATAAGAGGAGTCTTATTATGGGTGAGAGAGAGGTTGACGTATTATTAGAATACGTAATTCCAATAGTTGGGAGAGTACGTCTTTTTCTATAGAGATAGAAAAACTAGGGTTTAGCCAACCACCCATCTTCTTGAATCTCTATTCTTTCTTGGTGGATCACCTCTAGAGGCCAAACACTTGGGTGGCTAACGTTGATCAAAGGAAGGAACCAAACCCGGTGGATTCAAGTTGAACGCGAAAAGGATTGGAGGTGAACTTGTACCTGAGGAAGCTCGGATCTTCAAGGGTATGATTTTATTCTTTATCTTTTCGTTTAATTAATAATTGTGCATAAAGGGTGATCCGGGTTTATGGTTTATAAAATTTTTAAACTCTGATTTTACACGTTTCCGCTAATTTTGTGCAATTTGATTGCGTTCATGAATATTACAAACCTAACAGTGGCATCAGAGCCAAACATTTATGCAAATTATTAATTGTTTTAATTTGATATATATATTGATATGTGTTTAGAACAATTTAATTGGGCATAATTTTATTGTATAAAATTTATTTAAAAAAAAAAACGTTTTTCGCGAATTCGTTTTGTTTTTTTTTTTATTACTTCCAAATTCGTGTGGACATTTTTGGTTAAGCACGGAATTCAATAAAATTATGCAGGATCAATTTTTTTTTATTTGAACCGTGGCCAGCTGCTAGCTAAAAGGGATTTTGCCAATTCTTGTTGCACGGAAATCAAGGAGAGATGATTCACGCCATTTTTAAAAAAAATAAAATGAAATAAAAAAAAATTTTCAAGTTATGTCAGGATTCGCAAGATGGTTGTTATATATATATATTATATATATAATATATATTACCGTAATATTATATATATATATATATATATATATATATATATATAATAATTTTATAATTAAAATAAATAATTTATTTTAATCTTAAAATAAAAAGTTTATTTTAATATTAAAATATAAAATTTATTTTAATTTTAAAATTAAATTTCATGCTAACTAATTAGAGTTGGAATTGGATTCCATGATAACTAATTGGAGTTGAAATTGAATTTCATGTTTCCTAAAATAAAGGAGTTTATTTGTGAAAATGAAACTGAATCCATCTTTCCTTAAATAAAGGAGTTTATTTAGATATGAAATAAGATTTCATATTATTCAAAATAAAAGAGTTTATTTGTGAATAGGAAAGAGAATCCTAATTTTCCTAAATAAAGGAGTTTATTTAGATATGAAATAAGATTTCATATTATTCAAAATAAAGGAGTTTATTTGTGAATAGAAAAGAAAATCTTAATTTCCTTAAATAAAGGAGTTTATTTAGATATGAAATAAGATTTCATATTATTCAAAATAAAGGAGTTTATTTGTGAATAAAAAATTAATCCGTGTTTCCTTTGATAAAGGAGTTATTTTTTTTACTTGGAATTGGATTCCATAATTAATTAAAATAAAGGAGTTTATTTTGATTAAAAATTTTGATTAAAATAAAATAGTTTATTTTATTCAAAATTGGATAAATTAAAATAAAATAGTTTTATTTTGATTTAAATTTGAATTAAAATAAAGGAGTTTATTTTGATTCAAAATTAGATTTTATACTAACTAAATTTGCCCATTAAATGATATCAATATATATATTAAATGTTAATTATTCATAAGATGAATATTATTTATTGATGCATATGGTGATGTGTATAATAATAAATGGGATTGATTATGGACTATTGACCAATGTGATTGGATTTTATTTTAGTTGGATGCATGAATGTATGTGTTTTATTAAATGGGGTCTGCGTACCTCGTCTTCTCTAATTTTTCTTAATGTAAATTCTATCTCCCTCCTATGTACTTCCCCTTGACTGCTGATCAAGGTTTCTATTTATTTTAAATAGTTTTGTAATAGGAATAGTTAGAATTAATTTTGAAAAATTGGATATCAAGGAACAAGGAGCGCTTGAAGACCCGTTTGTAATGGAGCCCGGGTTTAAATGTAATAGTTATATTTAAATATTAATTCTTGCACCCCTAGGGTTTGACCTTTTGGTTCACTTGGTGGCTCTAGTGAACCAAACTAGAATAAAAGTCCATAATCAATCCAGGTAGAATATAGTATTCTATATGTGCATGCTTATATTATATATATTATATATTATGCAAACATGCTTCGCATGTTAATTAATATGACGCGTATTTTATATATATATGTGCATGCGCGCTAAACAAGATGAGACAAATTAATAACAAACCCCTCAAATATTTTATATTAAGTTGTAACGTTCAAAGATATTTCGAATATCGAACGTCGCCTTCTAGCATGATAGAAACAATAGAGTATTGAATATTTAATATGAGTTTGTTGTGCACACACAAGGCAAGTATTAAATATTTAAGATGTTGTTTTTATTACATATGATGTTTATAAGGAATTGAACATTACTGCTTTGTTGTGCACACACAAGGGCTGTAGTTTTCTCTTCACTTATATAGAAATGCTGGGTCTGACTTAACTTATATCATTTTAGTTCGGATGTGCACACACTTGACCATTATGATTTAAGAGGCAAAATACAAGGAGTTACATAGTTGATGTAATTGACAAGAGTTGTCTACCTATTTATTTATATATAGTTTGTTGTGCACACACAAGGCTATATACATTTGAAATGGGATCCTTATTCTCACTAGCAAATCTTTAATTATATTTTGCCGAACTATATATATTGAGGGTAATATAGTTTGAAGAAAATAGTGGGAGATACCAATTTAAAACAAGACTAATTTATTTTGGTAATTAATAAAAGAATGTATGTTAAAATGTTGTTAATTACAAATTCATTTACAGAATTTTACAATGTCTAAATTACTATCACTGCGTAGCATATTAGATGCTAAATTAACCGGACCGAATTAAACGGATTGGTTAAGGTAATTGAGAATAGTTCTCATGGCTGAAAAGCTATCTTATGTCCTTAATACGCCTATCCCTGCAATGGTTGCAGACAATGCCTCTAAGGAAGATATTGCTACTTTTAGAAAGTGGCTAGATGATGCATAGTTGGCTCAATGCATCATGCTCGCATTCATGAGTAACGAGCTTCAGCGTCAGCATGAAACTATGGATGCTCCTATTATATTCCTGCACATCAAGTAGTTGATGGTGAGGAAAGTAGTACTAATAGATATCAGATATCTAAGGAGTTCTTCCGATCTAGAATGACTGATGACACTACGGTACAGACAAAAATCCTTAACATAATCAATTTGATTGATTAATTAGGACAACTGGTTTTGTCAAGGATGGAGAGTTGAGCCAAGATTTGATCTTGCACTCACTCCCGGACTCATTTCACAATTGTTGTGAATTTTTCATATGAACAAGCTAGATATCAGCCTCGCTGATTTGCTTAACATGTTGAAAAATATTGAGAGTCACTTTTCAACCAAGAAATACCATGTCTTACTGGTAGGGGCCAAAGGATCTTCTGAAAAGAAGAACGATTCTAAGAAGGTAAATAATAAAGGCAAAAACAAAGGATAATAAGAACAAAACTGATACGGATAGCAAAGGTGTTTTCTTCCACTACAATAAGCCAGGACACTGAAAAGAAACTGCGAGAAGTATCTTGCAGAGGCTAACCTAAGAAGCTTAGTAAGTTTTGGTTACAAATACAAATTTGTTCATGATTTAAAATAAATTTTTCTTTAAATCAAGGTTCTACTTGGGTATTGGATATCGACTTTGGTTATCATAAATATAGATTTATGAAGGGACCAAGCTGAAGTAGAAAGATAAACAAAGATAAGTAATCTTATGTGTGGGAAATGAGGAAAAGGTTGCCACATTAGCCATAGAAGCTTATAGTTTAGCAATGCCTACGGGAAAATCTATTAAGTCAATAAGTTGTTATTATATTCCAGTTCTTGTTAGAAACATTATTTCTATTTTATTGTTGGACAATGAAATCTTTGGTATTATAATTAAGAACAATTGTTGTTCTATTTATAATAATAATATTTTGTATAGAACTTGAATATTACTTAATGGATTTTGTATACTTGACTTACGTGAAAAATTATTTTACAAATTGAACAAATTAGTATAGGAAAAGGAGATGATCATTCAAAGAGTTGAATGTTTGTATTTGATGAAATACAAGTGTGAATTATTTGAAAGGTTCAAAGAATTTAGAAGTGAAACAAATTGGCAAAGTATTAAGATTCTTTGATTAGATCAAGGAATAAATACTTGTGCAATAAGTTTTTAGATCATCTTAAATGGTTTTCTCATAATGGACGCCTCCTGATATGCAATAATTGATTGATGTATATGAATGGAAAATTCGTACCTTGTTGGACATGGTGCGGTCCATAATGATTTTACCGACATTCCAGTATCCTTTTAGGATCATGTCCTAGAAATGGCTGCATATCTACAGAAAAGGTAACCTTAAAATCCGGCCCCAAGATTCCATAAAAGTTATGGACAGGGAGGATTCCTAATCTCAAGTATGTTAAGATGAGGGGTTGTCCAACTTATGTGAAAAGGTTTCAAAGGATAAGCTTGGGACAAGATTTGACAAGTACAGATTTGTGGGACATCCTAAAGTAAGTTTAGGGCATATGTTCTTTAATCATACTTAGCAAAAGGTGTTTGTTGCGAAACATGCTGCCTTCTAAGATAAAGGTGTTTATCATTGAAGGGGCTAGTGGGAGGATAATACATCTTGAAAAGTTCAAGAACCACAAAACACTACAAGTCAAATAAGAGGAACCTATAGATAGACCTATTGTACCACAACCAAATCGTAAATCTGGAATAGTACCGAAGATACCTAGGAGGTATGGATTCATCATGGATGATGATGATGAGGTACGTATCATAGAAGATGATGATCCAGTTACATACGATGAGGTAAGAGTTGTAGACACTCAGAGAAATGGATTGAAGCAATCTTCTCAAAAATGGAACATTCATTTTGATATGATAATCAAAAGAGTTTGATTTTATCAAAAACAAGAATGAACCTAGTGTGTACAAAAGGGTCAGTGGGAGCGTCATGAAATTTCTAGTATTATATGTTGATATACTACGGATGAGGAATAACATACCAATGCTACAATCAGTAAAGATAAAGTTGTCTAAACATTCCTCCATGAATGATTTGGGAAGAGTATCATAATTGGGGATGCAAATCTATATAGATAGATTTAAAAGGATACTCGGCTTAACCCAAAGAACGTATATTTATTTGATGCTAAAGTTGTTTAGCATGGCAAACTCCAAGAGATATCTCATGTTGATGAGCCATGGAGTGTATCTCTCTTAATAGTCCCCATAGACTCCTAAAAGAGAGATCGCATGAGTGACAATCATGTATGCAATGAAATATACGCGACCTGATGTTGATTAGTCATATTCTGGAGAAGTTCACTGTGAGACAGTGAAAAACATCTTAAAGTACTTAACCAGCACTAAGGATGTGATATAATACATGGTGGGTCTGAATTAAATCTAGAGGGCTTAACAGACACAAGTTTTTTTTTCAGACAGACCAAGACGACAGAAAATCCACTTTAAGGTAAAGGGTTACCTTGAACGGTGGTGCAGTGAATTGAAAAGGTTCCAAACATCAAAGAGTTGCTGGTTTAGTGATAAAGACAAAGTATATTGCTATAAATAAAGCTACAAGTTGATTGTTTGGATGAAAAGTTCATTACAGAACTAGGAATAGTTCCTAAGTCTCATCTTGGATCTAAACATGTGTTGTGGCACTTTCATTTGATTATAGGAATCATTGAAAGATGGGAAATTACTATAGAGATAGTGGACTCTCAAGAACAACATTACATATCCATTAACTAAAGCTTATCCAACAGCAGGATAATCGTCACTTAGAGAAGAAGAATATGAGATACCATGGCGATTGGCTTTAGTGCAAGTGGGAGATTGAAAGTAGTATGCACACAAGCCAATCATGTTTGATGATAAAGCATATACTTTGTAACAATCTTATTCATTTATTAATAAAAAGTATTAATTTATTAAAGGCTTTTAATTATCTACATGATGCTATTTTATAATATGTGATAAACCCATAGTTTTAAGCAATGCTTTTAGAATAATGATGATGATCATTCTAATGAGATCTAAATTCTTAGAAAGCTTAAAACTAAAATAGTTCCCAATCGTTGGATTACTAAATTGGGGATTAGTGAATCCGGATAGATTGGTACATACGTTGCTTACTCATTGGATGAGGATGATTGATCTCATGATCATTTGTGTGGAGACACTAAAGCAAGTATGTAGGTGCTTATTAGAGAATAAGTTCACTGAACGTGACTCGCTAAGGAATACCTAATGGAGTTTTACTTGCATGTCAATAGGAATTCCTATAGTGATAGTAGTACAAGTGATCCTTGGACTTGAGATCATCATAGTATCTTGTGTATGATGAGTTATACTTTGACTTATTCCTTAAGACCCTTAGGGTATATCAAAGGGTATGCTTGGGTATAATAAGTTGTACATGGAGATAATGTATGATCAATAAAGAATCTACCACTTCTAGTAAAAGAAGAGAAATGTCCTATGTGATTCGATAAATGACAACCCAGTAGTCCTTGGCCAAGGCAGAATGAAATTAGAAAGGAGTTTCTAATTTGCATTATTTGGAGTTGTGCATTTAGAGTCGAAATACATATAATTAAATAAAATAAGACTTGACAGAAATTCCATGTCTTATATTTAATTGGGACATTGTATGGTGGAAGGATTGAATTGTACGGTAACTATTTACTCAAAGGTTCTTTTATGATTAATGTTGAAATCTATATTATCTGGAAAGTCATTGATCGCTAGGGAGGCTTATCCCTATTGTAGAATAAATATTATTTATTTAAAAAAATTATTAGTTTAATTTATTTATTTAAATAAGATTAGAATTGTTCTAATTGATTTATTCACAACCGGTTTAATATGGAGAACCTAAAGGATCACACCATAAAAGGAAGAATAATTATTTAAGAAGTTAATGGCATAATCGTAATAATATGTTAAGTATATTTAATTTAATATATGGTGATAGAATAAATTAAATAGCTTAATATTTATTATTTAATATTTTAGAAATATTAAATATAAATTAATAAGAGGAGTCTTATTAATATTATTACAATTATTATTATTTTAATTTCTAAAAGAGTTTAGGAATTAATTTAATATAAGTACTCTCATTTATTCCTAATAAGATTAGGAGGTTAAATTAATTAAAAGAGTTTAATTAATTATCCCTAATAAGATTAGGGAGCTTAATTAATTAAAAGAATTTAATTAATTAAAATAAAACCCAATTCCTTAATTGTTAAGGAGGGTTGACCACATCTATAAATAAGAGGAGTCTTATTATGGGTGAGAGAGAGGTTGACGTATTATTAGAATACGTAATTCCAATAGTTGGGAGAGTACGCCTTTTTCTATAGAGATAGAAAAACTAGGGTTTAGCCAACCACCCATCTTCTTGAATCTCTATTCTTTCTTGGTGGATCACCTCTAGAGGCCAAACACTTGGGTGGCTAAAGTTGATCAAAGGAAGGAACCAAACCCGGTGGATTCAAGTTGAACGCGAAAAGGGTTGGAGGTGAACTTGTACCTGAGGAAGCTCGGATCTTCAAGGGTATGATTTTATTCTTTATCTTTTTGTTTAATTAATAATTGTGCATAAAGGGTGATCCGGGTTTATGGTTTGTAAAATTTTTAAACTCTGATTTTACACGTTTCCGCTAATTTTGTGCAATTTGATTGCGTTCATGAATATTACAAACCTAACATCCACAACATGGCATAGATAACCTATACACTCTTTCTTCAACATCTTCCTAACTTGTGTCATAGACAGACAACAAGAGCGTCTCGGTGATTTACTACTGAAGAACACTACCTTAGTTTTCTTAAAAAGCCGAAGGTTTACACTTTTCCTATGGCAATCTATAATTGCCTTATAGTTGACTAACCAGTCCATACCAAGAATTACATCGAATTCTTTTAACCTTATCGGTACTAAATCCACAGATAATTTATTCCCTCTAATTTCTACGCAACAATCCTTATGAATATGCTCAATGGGGATTATCTCTTCGTTTACTACCTTAACGTCTAAAGGTATAGGTAACTTCTCAGGGATTAAACCTAATCGCTTAGCAAATTCACATGCTATGAAAGAACATGTAGCACCCGAATCAAATAGCACATAACCATTTATCTCATTCACCGGAATGGTACTTGCTACCACATCCGTTGATGCAACCGCATCTTGAACAGTCATGTTAAACGTACAAGCTGAGGGTCTACCCACTGATGGTGCGAGTCCAGTAATGGCTAGTTTGCCACTACCCGAACTCTTATTCCCCTCTAAACCCTTCTTTGGGCAATTTCTTACTATGTGGTCCATTGACCCACAGACAAAACATCCCTGGTTCTTCTTAGGGTTAGGACAAATTGGTGACAAATGCCCCTCCTTCCCACAGTTGTAGCATACTGCTTTCCCCTTTAAACAGACTCCCATGTGAGACTTTCCACATGTCTTACATACTTCCGTCCTCCGCTTGGGATCTCCCTGCTTTACCCCGGTATTCCCAGGGTTAAAACTCTTTTTCTTTGGCAAGTTCCCACTTCCGCTGGTAACTTCAGCCTTATTACTTCCCTCTAACTTACTTTTAATCTTCTTCTCTTTGTGGTACTGAGATAAAACCTCACCATCACCTTCAGCTATTATCGCCTTCTCCAGAATAGTCCCATAGGAAGCACTCTGGAAAACCGATATCCAACTGTAGAGCCAGGGTTTTAAGCCATACTCAAACCTACGCGCCTTCCTTGCTTCTGTGTCCACCTGATGTGGAACAAATCTCACCAATTCGTTAAACTTGGTGGCATACTGGGGAACTGTCATATCCCCCTACTTAATTTCTAAGAACTTAATTTTCATTCTACCCTGCATGCTAGTAGGGAAATAGTTTTCGAAGAAGACCTTCTTAAACTGTTTCCACGTAACAGCCTCTGTCCTAGCCCCACCCTGGTGAGCCTCCCACCAGTAGTTGGCTTCCTCTTCATCATGTAAGTCGCAAAAGAAGTCTTTTGCGCCTCACCTACGTTTGTTATCACAAACGCCTTTTCAATTTCTCTAACCCCTGTCTGAGCTTTTAACGGGTCTGTCATTCCTCGGAACTCATGAGGACCCACACTTTAAAAGTCCTTAAAGGTAGTTGTTCTTGCTACCCCACGAGCTACAGGAATCTCACCCCCTTGATTAAATGCAGCCGTTAATAAATTAACGAACTCTTGCATGGGGTTATTAGGACCCCCTGATTTTCATTATGAGACTCGGCCTCTTGATCACGTTGTCTCCTTCTCGGCGGCATAATTCTGATTAAATAAATAAAGCTTTGTTATTATCTATTTAACTACTCGGTTATCACTTTAACCCAACAATAACCATTCATACTACAACAAGCACATTAAAATAAAAACTTCATTATATTAATATGTTTTCATAGTTAAAACTATTTACATCATGTTTCTTCAGCCAAAAAGCTATTACATACTATCCAACGATTGACTTCTATAAAAATTGGAATTTACAAAAAGACTACCCTTTAATTATACAAAAGATGGTTTTACGTCACTACTCATTTACAAAAAGATCTAACGATCTACTAACACTATTGAACGGCATTTTTATACTTCTGATTTGCCAGGATCGACACTATGTCTCGACTTATGGTATGTCAAGTCTGCCCAGACTCAATAGAATAACAAGCAATTTTTAGCTTGAAATCCTCATGAGCACATTCATTGATGTATGACATCCTAACTATTTTCTGGTCTTTCTCAACCAGTTTCTTTTGTAGCTCAAGGACCTCATTCTTATAGTCCCGAGCTTTATCAGTCATAAGAACTTTTTCATCGTGCTCAGACTCAAAGTCTGCCTCTGCAGATTCTTTCACCTCATATAAGGCAGTTATCTCCTCAATCTGATTCTCCACTACCGTGCGTAGTTGCACATTTCTATCCAAAACTTCCTCATACAATGCTCGTGTTGCATCGGGAGGTGTTTGCTCCAAAGTAGGTAACACCGTGTTAATTGATGTCACCTCCATCTCCTCCTCCACGTCTAGCATCTCATTAAGGTATGATGTTAAACCCATAGTCTCCTCAGAGTATTCCTCCTCAGAGATGTATTCCTCAATGTCTGAGTCATCTATGAGCACTATAGGTACTTCCGCCACTGGCATTGGTACAATCTCCACTTGGTTATTTAACTATTCGCTCACAACGTGAATGTCTCTATACATCATGTTATCGATCGACATCTACAATAGCACATAACAAGTTGATTAGTACATAATTCACAATAGTATAAGCACAAATTACATTTAATATCTTTAAGATTAATTGTCATCTTTTAATCCTTTCGGTACTGAGTTATCTCAATACCTTATTAATTCATTGAATTTTTTTTTATTACTCGGACTTTACCTTCCTTACGAGGTTATTAGCCTAAGGTTCTTCCCCCCCCCCCTTAAGTTTTATAACCTAAGGCTTTAATACCAACCTGTGACGCCCCCAAATTCGGGTATCTTTCAACCCGACAGATGGTGCTCCACTGTACTATTATTCATACAATCATTCTATTGATATACAACAAAGTGAAGGTAATTACTAATTTTTTATTATAATCAAAGTATAAATCCTTCCCAAGTTCATAAACCAGTTACATCGTTCATTGTTTATAATGTATAATACATATAACCTTACTACACTATTACACAATGCCTAAGCATCCATCTTAACTTTGCCATTATCTCTCTTGGCATTCACAATACGTTCATCCTTAACTGCAGTTATATGATTCATGCAAGAAGTGAACATGACAGCTCAGCAAGTTTTAAGCAAGTATAACAGGAATACCACATTCGTGAATCATATAACAATTCTGACATAACTGAACAATAGTTATGAAGTGTCATGAATAAATAATACTTTTAATAGTTCATAACATCAATTCCCAAAGTATAGAATAGATTAGGAATTCTGAACCGGTCAATAGACCTTGAACAGTAACTTTCAGTTTTCATACTTAAAAAGGAGTCCACAGCACTAAGGCCGTTCATCTGATAACTTACGAGCACTTCTAGGTGATCAGCCTATAGTACTCTATGGTAATCAACACTCATTCATTAAACGTGTTTACGTTTAATATTTTTGGCAAACTCGCGTGCCCATCGAAATATCGATGAAAATACTTTTGTTTGTTCATAGACAAACCTTACCTTCACGTCCGTACCAATTACTTGGCATAGGATAGCGTTAACATTTCTATATAGAAAGATATGAATCATAATCAATCTATATATTACGAATAGTCTAGCCGAGTTAAAACCTGGCATCGACCCTTTCTTGAAAACAAGGCTCGCAATTCAATTCAATGAATCACATACAACTTGGCTAACATGAAAGTTAAACAAGCGTTAAGAAAACTTGCCTTTCAGCGTCTTCAAATATTTTACTCGACTGACCACAACCTTTATAGAATCTACATGATATATTCACATAGCACATTGTAATTAGCTATCAAACAACTATTTACATTGTTTATACAATCTTCTTTCTCTTCTATGTCTTTATTAACTTAATATCTTTATTACAGTCAACCAAGACTTATTACCCATCGTCCCGGTTTATTAAACAGTTGTCATTTATTAACCGGACTTGAACATTGTCGGTGAAATACTAACGTTGTTCAACGTTCTTAACTTACTAGTATGCATTACATTCCTAAATTTCATACCATATACCTTAGTATAGGTACTATAGGAATAACTTTAATACACTTATAAAGTGTACAAACATCATCCCTTTAGGTCCCCAGACAAACGAAGTTTAAAAACTAAGTCATTGTCTGAAGGCCATCTCTCGCGCCACGGCGCGACATATATAGTATTATACTGGTGCTGCGGCGCCAGTTAGCAGTGACCAGGCTCCCGGCTCAGCGTTGCAGCGCAGAACAGTGGTGCTGCAGCGCCATTTAGCAATGCACAACATCACTGTACCGGCGTTGTGGCACGGCAATTTGAAATATGTCTGGCACCTCGGCGCCAGACCTCAGTACCAGATTCTCAAAAATTTTAAAAATTTTACGAGATTTCTGGGGCCGTAACTTCTTCGTTTTAAGCCTGATTTGGTCCGTTCAAAAGCCTACACGTCACAAATGACTTAATATACGTGTTCATATAAGAATTCGATACTTTCGAATCCGTTAACTCAAAATTGACCATTGAGTTCATTTTCTACACGTTCGAAAACGTTAATGAGCGTTCAATGCTCGTTTTCTTCGTTTTAAGTCGGAATTCAACGATTCTCAAACCCACAACTCTTAATCACCCTATCTCACGTGTTGACATTAAAAACCAACAATTTCAAGTCTCACAACAACTTTTGACCCTTAATCCGGAATTCAACATTTTCGACGTTTTAACGTCTATTTCCATAAAAGTCGTCATAACTTTGTTACTATCGTTCTCTAAGCCAAATCATATGGAATACTCCATGGATTTCATATCTATACCCTAACCAATCAAGATACATATACTAACGTATTGACAGAGCTCAATCATTTATAAATGATCGATCTCAACAAGCAATATTTTTATGGTTCAAAACTATTTCAACCTTATGATTCTTATAATCTCATGACTTATACAGATTGAATCTATAATAAGTCATCTTTAATCTCTCATACAAGATATATACCACCCATCTAAGATTCTCCCATACAAAAGAAAATCAAAAAAAAAAGATGGAGAAGAAAGGTAAGGGTTATACCTTAAGAACTCTTATAACCTTGATAACTTCTAGTGATCAAGCTTCAAAGTAGGAGAATTTTTCAAGTCTAACTCTCTTTTCTCTCTCAAATAATCTAGTTGAGTCTTGGAAAAGCTCTCAAATGAACCAACCTAGCCTCACTTTTATAGGAAACTAGAATAGAGGGTATAATGGACTTAACACACTAACCTCCTTACTATTCACTCTTGGTTACCAAGTAAAATGCTTGGTGACCAAGCATTTTTCTTGGCTACCACATAAAGTGGCCAGCCCACCACTTCCCTTGTCAACTCCATGGGTTGCCCCATGGGTTTTACCCATTAGGTGACCCACCGGATCACCCCACAATTCGGTTTTAATGAATTGAACTTAACTAAATAAACATTGGGCCTAGACTTGGGCTTAACCCATTAAACTCCTTAGGCTTGGTCATTAGATCATTTGAATCAAACATAATCTAAGTCAAATGAATTAATCATTGAGACTTAGGTCAACTCTACAATACGCATCGTATTTTACACGTATAATTCACGTATTCTCTTCGTATACCTTACGTACAATAATCGTATTGTACTTCGTATTTACTCAA
Organism: Panax japonicus; assembly: GCA_020205505.1. Lineage (NCBI taxonomy): Eukaryota > Viridiplantae > Streptophyta > Magnoliopsida > Apiales > Araliaceae > Panax > Panax japonicus. Next base: position 29,649,146 of record CM035098.1, on the reverse strand, counting down.
CGTATTATACGTAGACACTAAAAAGTATCATGATTGTATAACACTCGTATTAACCCTAACGACATTCCTTCTACACATATTATTTCCTTCTTGGAAATTAATATACTCAACCCTTGGGTTTTAAGTCCGCATGTGAGAACTGTGTTTGCCATAAATGAAATATTATCAGATATTCCATCTAGTCTTGATATTCTATCATTACGTGTTTCTCAGAATTTCAAAATAATTCCCCGAACAGAAATGGATGAATAGTGTTTTTACGAAAATTTTTAGGAAAACAATTATTTTCGTCTTGGAAATTCCAAACAATTATTTCTAACATATAGCCAAAATACTAACCACGTTAGTACATTCTAGGTCATAGATTGACCTTCACATACCTTACTCACATAATAATCAATTAAATTCATTTAATTCACATAATCAAATAAAAATTTAATTGTCATAAAAATCTGATTTTCTCGGGCGTTACAATTGTGATGAGGGGTATCAGTTGCTTGAAACCATGCAGCTAATAATTATCAGTGGCCAACAGCAAGAACAACTCAGCCAAGGATAGTCGGGGTTTATGAAGTCGATGCGATGACATCAATGTCAGCTCAAGTGACAACTCAAATTTCTGCTCTTACAAAGAAGATAGATGCACTAGGGGTATAACTAAATCAAAAACTGGAAACGATTTGTGAAATATGTACAATAAATCCTAAGTCAATCCAGTTTGTTTCTAGTTATAACAAGCAGCAGGGCAGTTATCCAAACAGTTACAATCCAATAGTGAAAAACCATCCAAATTCTTCTTAGAGTAATAATCAGTCACATGCTCAAGTACAAGCTCCAAGGCAATCATATCCACCTGGATTTTTGCCACATCAACAATCTCAACAACACCCATAACCTCAATAACCTGATAAGCTATCACAGATGAAAGAATTTTTGGCAAGATTGGCAACTCAATTTGAAGCCACAACAAAAAACCAATCAGCTGCAATAAAGTGTTAGGTTTGTAATATTTATGAGCGCAATCAAATTGCACAAAATAAGCGAAAACGTGGAAAATCATAGTTTTAAAATTTTACAAACCATATACCCGGATCACCCTTTATGCGCAATTATTAATTAAATGAAAATATGAAGAACGAGATTTATACCCTTTAAGATCCGAGCTTTCTCAGGTACAAGTTCATCTCCAATTTTTTTCGCATTCAACTTGAATCCATCGGGTTTGGTTCCTTTCTTTGATCAACGTTGGCCAACCAAGTGTTTGGCCTCTAGAGGTGATCCACCAAGGAAGAAGAAGGATTCAAGAAGATGGGTATTTGGCAAAACCCTAGTTTTTCTATCTCACATAGAAAGGGGTGTTGTGACGCCCCAAAATTCGGACACCCATATCCCGAATTCGGTGCATCACGTACAACTACGAATATCTTACTAAATCATTAACAACGAAAATAATAGAATAATTTACATTGATATAAATATTCACGTCCCAAGGTATCGTAACCATTACTACTACAATTCAGTGATTAACTTAAACATAACTTAATCATTCTTGAATACATCATAAAAAGCATAATAATAGTAATACTTCTAGTCCTAAGGACTAAGTTATACTGTCGCCTTGCCCATTCCCTTGTCCTGTCCTGAAGTACCGCATTGCTCTACCTTTACTGTAATGTTTTAGGAAGCAAGAATGAGCAAGAAGTTTGCCCAGCAAGTAATATAACCAACAGGACAAGCAATTATAGTATTTAGATCTTTCAAGGGTATAATAATAATAAGTAGTTCAAGGATATCAAGAAATATCAAGAGTATTCAATAGGTGTCGTTATAGACTAAAGCATATCAACAATTTCAGGATTTATTTCGAAGTTCAACATTAATGAGTACTGAGCAGTCACTAAGGACTAAGAACTCTCACTAGAATTAGCAGTATTACACTGTAATCCAATATAAACGAGTACAACAGGTGATCAGCCTAAAGTACCCTACATTATGCATAACATTTAATCATACTTGTGTGCGCACGCCGGTTTCCCGACCATATATAATTTCCCCTTCAATGAGGGTTGTTCATCTCAGTAGATTACGATAGTCCGCACCAAGTCAATTGGTTTGGATAGCTTTAACACAAAATAATAGTCTAGTCGAATCAAAGGCTTAGACAATTTTTATAATGCATTTAAGAACGATAAGTCCAATGCTTGCAACAACGTCAAGGTATATAAATGATTTCCGAATAAAACAGATATTTGCTTGAGACAACAATTCGAAGGTATATAGTGTAAGAAGTAGGAACTTGCCTCGTTCGTCGATTATGTTACCTTTGACACCTTGTCACGTATACTACCTATAATATAATAATATAGCCGTACAAATTAGCAATTTGTTGAAACCAACTCACTTTAGCTATTAATCGCATGTCATCCTAGTTTAAGGTACAAGTCTCTCAAAATAAAAATACTACATTTCTTACTTGCTACACATTTATGCACACAAATAAGAAAACTAAGCACATAACATTAATTAATTAAACAGTTGCTCAATTAGTTATCTTAACTAGTAATAAACATAGTGTCACAATGAAAGTTTTAATGTTATTATTAAATTAGTTTAGTGTAACGATTTATAGCTCTTTAAATCTTCACATTGCCTACATTTTTAAATGTTTAAGATCATATAATAGGTAAGGCTAAAAGGATCTTTAATTCCTTGCGCATAAGCAACCGAATTTAGCCTTAAAAATATAGCCACATCCTTATTGCATGAAAATAAAATTAACATGTAGCAACATATTATTGCACCAAATAAAATAATAAATTAATCATGTAGTAACACACTAGCAGCCGAAATATCCTTAAAGAAAAGAAAAATATATAACAACATGCCATTTTATTTCACCACTAGCAGCCGAACTAAAGCAGCACTTTATTGCACATAAGAAAAAATAATTTAACTTGTAGTAATACTAGCACATTAGTAGTCGAACTAGCAAATAAAAAAAATAGCAACAAGCCATGCACACAACATAACCTCACTAGCAGCCAAATTTATCAAAGAAAAATAACTTAGTAGTACTTCTATAACACAACATGATCTCTCCTATAACACCCTCGAGTAGGTGGACTCACCCGCCCTTACTATCACCACCAAGACATGCATGCTTGCTTGCTCTTCTCTTTTCTTTTTTTTATGCTCAGCAGCTACCACAATGCAACAACAAAATAATATGGGCACCCAATAATCACACCCACGTAGCCCCTCTTTGAAAACATGCCTTGGTGTTGTTTTGTTTTTTTTATCCATGCATAGACAATATCCTAAAGCAATAACATGAAGCATCAACAAAAAGGAAAAAAAACACACGAATCATCAATCTGTAAACATACTTGAGTCTTTTTCTTTTTTCTATGCAAAAAAAAATTTATGTATTCATGCAAAATTAATTTATTTATTTTGAAACACATGGTAAATATTAATTTAGCATGCACACATTTAATTTAGCATACTAATTTACAAGCAACACAATATATCCATATTACTACAAAAAGAAAAAAAATGTACTAGAATTTAAATAGAAGAATTTTATCTAACTAATTAATTTCTATATACCTTAGTTGAAGAAAAAGAAATGGGTTGCCAGGAAAGAAATCTACTACTATCGACCACCTTCTCCACTTTGCTCTTGCTTCTCCTTTTTTTTTGTAAAGGAACACTAGAGCAAGGGTTGATATATATATATATATATATACCAAAAAGAAAAGTATACACATAATTAAAGTTATCTTGGCCATTCCCTACTCAACCTTTTAGCAACCTAGTATTCTAATATCCCATCAAAATGTCAAGTACTACCAACCTCAACCCATGTCACACGCCAGCCCCTTTTCAAGACACAAGGCTCTAGTACATGCTGCCCAAAAGAAATAATAAAAAATTTCCCAAGGCTGCCATGTTCCAATTATCAAGTTAGGTCCAAGTCCCCTTGACTAATACTTACACATCACAGCTACTACTCATGTACTAACTGCCAACAGTGGGAGGGAAAAAAATTGTAAGGCTGCCGAAATTGAGTAGGTGGAAAACATTATATGGCTTGCAAAATCAATTATGTGGTAAAGTAACATGAGGTTGCCGAATTACATGGAGAAAAGACTTACATGACTACATTACCCTTTTACATAGCTGCCGAAATGAAATAAAAATGGGTAGACAAAAATAATTCAGGGCTACCGAAAAATAACATGGGTAACAAAATGTCACATGGCTGCCAAAATAAATGGGTGGGTAAAATAACTCTCATGGCTAGGTTCTATTATTTGGACTATAATCATGTAAATACTTAATTATTATGGCAGTAGACTAATTAATTTAATCTACCCAAGTAACACTAAATTATACACCACCTTAATAATTATTATTAAGTTGGGTTATTTCACATAATTCAAGTTACTCACTTAAATAATAATAATAATAATTTAGTCCATCCAGACAAGCTTCCAAATCATTTTAATGATTTATTGTTACACTGATATACTTAAATAATTTAATTTAATCGAGTTACTCACCTCATGCCATGCAAGCATTTCATCACAGGCTCTATTTATATAAATATTAATATTAAATCACAAAATTTGCGGTTATTACATCCTCCCCCCTTATATTCCGTCCTCAGAATTGATACAAGGTTACACAAAAAGATGGGGATAGTCTCTCCTCATCCTCTCTTCTAATTCCCATGTGGCCTCCTCGACATCGTGGTTCTGCTAAACAACCTTTACAGAAGATATAACTTTGTTTCTTAGCGCTTGCTCTTTTTTATCTATTATCTGAACAGGAATTTCTTAATATGCCGGACTCTTCTCTACTTGAATGGGCTCATAAGAAATCACGTGTCTATAGTCAGACTTGTACGGACGTAGTACGGAAATTTGAAACACGTTGTGGATGTGTTCCAGTTCGGGTGGCAAGGTAACTTTGTATGCCACTTCGCCCACTCTCTTCAATATATCGAATGGCCCTATGAACCTCGAACTCAATTTTCCTTTCTTTTCGAATCTGATCTTTCCCTTCCAAGGAGATACCTTCAAAAATACAAAACTACCGACTTCAAAGTCTCGGTTCTGGCGATGCAAATCGGCATACTTCTTTTGGCGATCTTGAGCTGCTACCAATTTTCCCCTTATTGTTGTTACCACGTCGACCATTTACTGGACTAATTCTGGTCCCAACAGTCGTCGTTCTCCGACTTCATCCCAACATAAGGGTGTTCTGCACTTTATCCCGTAAAGAGCTTCATACGGCGGCATACCGATACTCGCATGGTAGCTATTATTGTAAGCGAATTCTACCAATGGTAAATGGTCGTCTCAATTTCCCTTGAAGTCCATCACGCAAGCTATCAGCATGTCCTCCAACGTTTGTATGGTTCGTTCACTCTGCCCGTCAGTTTGAGGGTGATAAGCAGTACTTAATCTCAATTGAGTTCCCATTCGTTCTTGCAAACTTTTCCAGAATTTTGACGTGAAATACGGATCTCGATCGAAGACAATCGAAACCGGCACTCCATGTCGCGATACGATTTCCTTTACATACAAATTTGCTAATTGGTTCAATTTGAATCGAATCTTGATGGGTAGAAAATGAGTTGTCTTTGTTAGTCGGTCCACAATAACCCAAATGGCATCATAACCCTTCTGTGTAACCGAAAGTCCAACCACGAAGTCCATCGTAATGTGCTCCCATTTCCATTCTGGTATTTCCAGCGGTTGAAGTAGTCCACCTGGCCTCTGGTGTTCCGCTTTGACTCTTTGACAATTAAGACATTTGTTAACCCACTCTGCAACCTCTCTTTTCAAATTAGGCCACCAAAAATGGTGTCGAAGATCCTGGTACATTTTTGTGCCTCCTGGATGAACAGAATACGGCGTATTATGTGCTTCATGTAGGATTTCCTCTCTCAGTTCGATTACAACTGGCACCCATACTCGACCCTTAAACCTCAATATACCGTCCTTATGTAATTTGAACCTTTCTTCCTTACCTTCTACTATTCTCTTCTTTATCTTCTCACATTCTTCATCTTTCTCTTGTGCTTCCTTTATTCTATCCAATAACGTCGGGTGAGCTCTCATCATAAGTAATTTTCCTTCCGCTTCTTCTGGTTCCTCCACCTCTATTTCCAACTTTTCCATTTCTCTTATTAATTCCTCTTGAGTTGTCAATTTGAATAACTTCTCCCTTCCTTTTCTACTCAAAGCGTCGGCTACAACGTTTGCTTTTCCCGGGTGATAAAGAATTTCACAGTCGTAATCCTTGATTAGTTCCACCATCTTCTTTGTCGCATGTTCAACTCCTTCTGTGTGAAGATATATTTCAGACTCTTGTGATTCGTATATATCTCACATTTTTCTCCATACAAATAGTGCCTCCAAATCTTTAATGCAAGGACTACCGCCGCTAACTCCAAGTCATGGGTAGGGTATCATTTTTCGAAATCTTTCAACTGTCGTGAGGCATATGCAATGACCTTACCATGTTGCATTAGCACACAACCAAGTCCTCTATGCGATGCATCACTATACACCACAAATCCTCTCGTATCATCTGGTAATGATAATACAGGTGCCTCACTCAACCTCCTCTTCAATTATTTGAAACTCTCCTCGTATTTCTCCGTCCACACGAACTTCTCTGTCTTCCTTGTTAGATTGGTCAGCGGGGTTGCTATCTTAGAAAAATCTTGGATAAATCTTCGATAGTACCCAACTAAACCTAAGAAACTCCTAACTTCTGTTGGTGTCATTGGCTGTTCCCAGTTACTTACCGCTTCCACCTTTGCAGGATCCACGGAAATTCCATTTTTATCTATCACGTGTCCTAGAAATTGAACCCTTTCAATCCAAAATTCACATTTTGAAAATTTAGCGTACATCTTTTCCCTTCTCAATGCTTCCAATACCATCTTCAGGTGTTCGGCGTGCTCTTCTTTCATCTTTGAATAAATCAAAATGTCATCGATAAATACTACTACGAACTTATCTAAGTATGGCTTGAAAACCCAGTTCATCAAGTCCATGAATGCTGCCGGAGCATTGGTTAACCCAAATGACATCACTAAAAATTCGTAATGTCTGTAGCGAGTTCGAAACGCCGTCTTTGGTATGTCCTCCTCTTGTACTTTCAACTAATGATAACCTGTTCGTAAATCTATCTTGGAAAAACACTTTGCTCCCTTCAGTTGATCGAAAAGGTCATTTATCCTTGGCAATGGATATCTATTCTTAATTGTCACTCGGTTCAACTCCCGATAATCGATACAGAGCCTCATCAATCCATCCTTTTTTTCTTTACAAACAACACTGGTGCTCCCCAAGGAGACACACTTGGCCGAATGTAACCCTTATCTAGTAACTCTTGCAATTGAATCATCAATTCTTTCATTTCTACTGGCGCCATTCGATATGGGGCTTTCGAAATTGGTGCGGTTCCCGGTGCTAAGTCTATTATGAATTTAATTTCTCTATCTGGCAGAAGGCCAGGCAGTTCGTCTGGAAACACGTCTTGGAAATCTTTTACCAATGGTATATCTTTCATTTCTATTCCCTTTTGCTGAGAGTCCACTATATAGGCTAAATAACCTACACATCCTTTCTTTAACAATTTCTTAGCCTGCAGCATCGTAAGGAAACACGATTGCTTGAGCGATGAGCTACCGTAAAAAACACTACCTTAGGCCGATTTGAGGTCTGAAGGTTCACACTCTTCTTCTGACAATAGATTATTGCACCGTGGGTGAATAACCAATCCATTTCTAATATCACATCAAACTCTCCCAGTTTAATTGGAATTAAGTCTACGTTTAGTTCGTGACCTCTAATGTTTGCACAATAGTTTCGGTAAACAAACTCTATGGGAATTACTTCCTTATTCGCAATCTCTACTTTCAATGAGTTTTCTAAATGTTCAGGAGGTATGTTTAGTCGATTAGCAAATTCTTCAGACACAAAGGAATAGGTAGCACCCGAATTAAATAATACATAGGCATTTATATTATTGATTGGGAGAATACCCGACACCATGTCCCTTGTAGCCACTGCGTCCTGGACAGTCATGTTAAAGGTTCGGGCAGTCGGTCGGTTGGATTGCGTTGGTCCGCCGATCATCAGCTTGCTGCCCCCTCCCTGTTGGCCGCTTCCTCTGTTGCTTCCCTTCTTTGGGCAATCCTTGATTTGATGCTCAGTTGAGCCACACGCGAAACATCCCTTGATCGTTTTCAGCTTTGGGCAGTTGGGTGAAATGTGCCCTTCTTGGCCGCAGTTGTAGCAGACGCTGCGCCCCTTCCAGCATTCCCATTTATGGTTTTTCCCACATTTCGAGCAAGCTTCACTTCTTTTCTTAAACCCTCCTTGATAATTTTCTGACTGGTTGATGTTTCAGTGGTTGGTGTTGTTGTTGTTGCTGTTCTTGCGATTATCCCATTTCCACTTTCCTAGATAACTTCCACCACTGCTACTACCTCCACAAGTTTCTCCCCCAGCATTCTTGTTCTTCTTCTCTTTGTTGTATTGGCTCAATGCCTCGCTACCTCCCTCAGCAATTATCGCCTTCTCCAATAATGTGGCGAACGTGTCGATTTGAAGGACCGACACCTTGTTGAACAACCAAGGTTTTAGTCCAAGTTCGAAGCGTCGACATTTCCTTTCTTCAGTGTCTACTTGATGTGTTGCAAATCGTGCGAGTTCATTGAACTTGGCCGCATACTGTGCCACTGTCATCTCCCCTTGTTTTAGTTCTAGAAACTTTACCTCCATCCTATTCTTCATGCTCTTCGGGAAGTAATTCTCGAAAAATAAAGTCTTAAACCTTTCCCAGGTTATAGTCCCTTCTCCCGCTCTCTGCTGATTTGCTTCCCACCAGTAGTTTGTTTCACCCCTCATCATGTCTGTAGCGAACACGGTTTTTTGGTCTTCACCCACACGAGCAATGGCGAAGGCTTTCTCCATTTCCTTGATCCACTTTTGCGCTACAATAGGGTCGGTAGTACCCATGAATTCCGGAGGTCCTACACTCTTAAAGTCCTTGAAGTTTGCGACCGGAGCTACTTGGGGAACGGGTGGTACTTGTTCATTTCTTCCCCTAAGAGCCTCCCCTAACAAATCTACAAGCCTCTGAATGGGATCTACTTGTCCTCTCTCATCATTAACCGACTCTTTCGGTGACGTTAGTCTACGTCTGGGCGGCATTTTTCTGCATCACAAAACTTCCATTTTTATTATCTAATTATATTACTTAAACAATTCTCCATAAAAGGAATAAGATTTCAGAATACATTTCAGAACAAGGTCATTTATATTCATATGCCAAATTGTTACATTACATGTTTATCTCTAGCATACTTCTATAAATGACACAACTTATCCCCTAATATCACAAAAAGATGGGGACAACCATTAACATACTACCCCTCTAATATAACTCAAAAGTTTGGGGCTTACAACTATTTCACATTCTTCATAAAAGACTGAATTTACAACAACAGATAATACACTACATAACGAACTACAACTAATAACTTTTAACGACTAGACTTAATCCATCATCCCGCGATCCACAGCGCTCTGGTACTCCCTCTGAGTCATGTGCACCACCAAATCTCGGCTTATGGTGTGCCGAGTCTGTCCCTACTCTGTTGGGTAATGATTCACCCCATCAATCAGTCTCCCCATGGCCGTACGCACTGCATAGCCCATCCTGTTCATCTTCCTCCTTTTGTACCTCACTTCATCTTATAGATCGTTAGCCCTATCATTGGCCCCTTCCCACTTCTCTTCGAAATGGATCTTATCCATTACCTCCATCTCTAACTAAGTACGGATAGCTTCCTTCTCTGTCCTCTCGCTCAACTCCCTCTGCTCCATTTCTTCCAATTTCCTGGCCAGTTCTACATTCCTAGCCACCGCCTTGTGAAACAAAGCCCCCATCTGGATCCCTGCCTCCTTATGGTGAGCAATCTCCACCTCCATCTCCTGCATCACTAACTTTCTCTGGTGGTCTTCGTCCCTCAGCTTTTGGAACTCGGACTCCCTGTCCCTATCCTCAGCCTCTAACTCCTCAACTCTGCACCCTAACTCTAAAATCTGCTCCTCATACTCTCCCAACATCCTATCTTCGAAAGTAGCCTCGTCGGAGTCATCCATGGGCTCGTCCACCATATGCTCCTCCACAGGCTCCTACTCAGGATCAGACTCCTCGGGTATTGGCTCCATCTCCTCTTCCTCATCATCATCATCATCGATAGGGACTACAATTGATATAGGCTCTGCTATCAATGGTGCCTCATATACCACGTGTATGTCACGCAGCTCCTCTTCTACTACTCGGCTAGGTCCTCCCATGTCAGTCATACTACAATCACCAACACAAGACAAAACAAACAACAACTCCATTAGAATGTTAAATAACATAAGTTCATTGTATAGAATGAAGTTATATTCTATAACATGCTAAGTCTTTCTCTACGAAAACTCTATATGAGTTTCATCCCTTTCTATCTTCCAAGTTCTCCTAAGTTATAATCTAAGGGCTCTCGCTCCTAAGGTTTATAACTATAGCTTTGATACCAACCTGTGACGCCCCAAAATTCGGACACCCATATCCTGAATTCGGTGCATCACGTACAACTACAAATATCTTACTAAATCATTAACACCGAAAATAATAGAATAATTTACATTGATATAAATATTCGAGTCCCAAGGTACCGTAACCATTACTACTACAATTCAGTGATTAACTTAAACATAACTTGATCATTCTTGAATACATCATAACAAGCATAATAATAATAATACTTCTAGTCCTAAGGACTAAGTTATACTGTCGCCTTGCCCTTTCCCTTGTCCTGTCCTGAAGTACCGCCTTGCTCTGCCTTAACTGTAATGTTTTAGGAAGCAAGAATGAGCAACAAGTTTGCCCAGCAAGTAATATAGCCAGAAGGACAAGAAGTTATAGTATTTAGATCTTTCAAGGGTATAATAATAATAAGTAGTTCAAAGATATCAAGAAATATCAAGAGTATTTGTAGCAGCCCCGAATCCAGGTCCTAAATCACCTCGGATCCGGTTCACTATTTCTATAATTGTTTGCGGAAGATATAATCATAAATTGTTTATACAATACATTACACACTATTTCCCCAAAATCGAGTAACCTTAACTGATTACACAATTCACACGTTATTTAACACATAACATTATTATCAACTATTCTATTACAAAATAGCTGCATATATAGCCCCAAGCTGAACTTGGCATTATCTTTTCTATCGATAATTCCTTTGTTTAAGAATCATATCTATTCTCATTTCAAAATAAACCTTCTTTATCTATACAACATTTCAAACTGTATATAGCTGCCAATTACATCTAATAAAACTATCAATCATAGATTTATACCATTTCTAATTCAAGAAAATGTATTCATTTTGTTCATCGTTCAATCTTCATCATCCGTATAGCAAATAATATTGTCTAACATCATTAACCTGCAAAAAGTTTGTGTTTGCAAGATTGAGCTCGACAGCCCAGCAAATTTAACAGTCTATCATGTTTCACATAGCACACAATTCTATATGCACTACATTTCCTTTAATATGCATATCTTCATGCAACATATATTCTTTACTATGCATATCCTATATGCATCAATAATTCCTTACAAAGCATACATTCATGCATTATACATTTTTAATTTATCGAGTTACATCATACAACATGTAATCACATATAGATTGAGTTCCATAACCCAATTAACTTAGTCATATTTTGACTTTTAACAATTCATAGAGCATGATATGTAATTTAACACATAACCACATTCCATCCACAAACATAATAAAACTGAAAAACTTGCCTGAACCGTTGATTACCGCAACGCAATTTAATTTAATCTCTCACGAAAGACCTATCAGTTATAAGATTGATCTTTTAATCAGTATAACATACTTTATTCCATAATACTATCTAATACTTAATCAAATATTAGATAACAACTTAACACATCAATATTATTATCATCCTTTGATAATTATTCAATCACTATATCATATCCCTTATGATTTAACACTCGCTTTTCATTTCATAAATTATTCATTAACATGTAATAAGGCAAACACTAATCCAGCACCCTGGATTCTATATCTAACAACCAAATTTATAATTCAGCAACTTGAATTCCAAATCCATCAATTTAAACCTCAATCCAGCAATCTAAACTGCAATCCAGTAAACTGGATTCAAAAATTTTCAATTCATCAAACTGTATTTTACTCCAGCAAACTGGAATCACAATTTATATAATCCAGCAAGCTGTATTCTATACCCGTATCACGAAAATACCAAATCAGTGAATTATCCTCCTATCCTTTGGTCAAACATATATACATGTATTTCATGCATAAAAATTATTTTTCCATAATTTTCCAACTTCCTTTGGTATTTTTCAAAAATTAATTTCTAGTGCGTAGCTTAAGAAATTAGCTACCTCGTGCTTAACTCCAGTAATGCCCATCTTTTGGCATAACCTTATATATGTTAACGTGATACTCTATTTTAAATTTCGTGGCAATCGGAGTTGTAGAACTCCGTTTATAGTGATTTCCGTCGGAAAATCACAAAAATTATAATGGTCATAACTTGGTCGTTTTAACTCAGAATTATCTCATTTTTGGACACGAGCTACATAATATCATATATTTTCATTTTCCAAAATACTGGAATTTTTCTCATTAAATAAATGTCCGAAACAGCCCCCGGAAAATGTTGGGCAGAAACTTTTTGTCGTTTGGCAGTTTTGGGATCCTTTACCAAAACTTAAATAAAACAAGATCTGTAACTCCAATTAATGATCCGTCAATTTTGTTGGGTTCGTATCTTTCCGAAATAAAATTTTCATTTATCACAATCCATATTTGGACATGTTAAGCTCCCGGAAATTAGCCCGGAAGTGGCTGATAAAAACTGTCCTTCTAACAGTTTTTCTTATCTTTGAGTAGTTTGGGAGGAATCCCATAACTCTCTCCTCCGATGTCGGATTTAGTCCGTTTCGGAGTCTATGGAAATCTTATTGAGTGTACTACAACATATCACAATTCCAGAATTTTTAGAGCACCCTAACAAGTCCGGAATTTTCTGTTTAGGGCAGCAATCCACTAATTCATTTAAAACTAAAAAACTGTTTTGGTTTTTCTTGTTTGATTAAACTTTTAATACTCAAAATAGTTAGATCTAAGCATAACACACCATTTAACAAGTAGATCTATAGTTCTCATGTTCAAGATCATAAACTTCATGGTTCAAAATAACCAAAAATCAAATACAAGATTAAACACAATCAAGAGTAAGAAAAATAAGATTTTCTACACTTTAAAAACCTAGCTTCACTTTTCTTGCTTTTGATCTATCTTTTGAAACTTAAAATGGATAGATCCACACATAAAACACTCTAAATCATGTAGATCTAGAGTTTTGAAGATCAAGAACATAACTCCATGTTTTGAGTTACAACCATCAAAAATTAACTAAACAAAAAGGGTTTATACCTTTATTACCATGCCCTCCTTCTTCTTCTTCTCCATAGCTTGATCATGGAGCTTGGATGCCTCACCAAAAACTCTCCTTTCTCTCCACCATGGCTGTCGAATGGCAGCTCTCTCACTCTCTCTCTCTCTCTTTCTTAGTTCTTGAAGAAAATAGAAAAGATGAAAGAGAAATGATATCTAAATTTTTTTATTAAGTTTGGATTATCATCTTCCAAACCCACTCTCTTTTTCTCTTCTCAATATCCGGCCATATGGCTTACTAGATCCACTAATCCTCTCTTTCTTTCCCCTTAGCAATTTCCAAGAGGTTTCTTGCAAAAAATGTTAATGTGTTGGACAATAAAAAAAATGACACATAGGGGGGTTGTTAGTAGTTGGTCACCAACTAAAGTTAACCATTAATGCATTCATCTCCCCTTTATCCTAGCTTCTCATGGCCGGCCATGTGGCCTAAAAATGCTCCAAGTTTGGCTTTTTGATTTAATGCTCATTTGATTTAACCAATGTCCAAAAATTCCTCTCCCACTTGGGCTAAAAAATTGGGTTATTCCTTTACTGTATTGCTTGGCCTCTAACTAATTTCATTCGCCAATACTTGGGCTATAAAATATACATAATCATCTACCTTAAATTCTCATCCAACCCAATTCATTTAATTAGGGTTTTCACTTCTCCATTAAAACACCAATCCTTGCTCTTGAACATTTATTTCCTTAACCCAATTAGGCTAGTTATAATTAGGTTATAAAATTAATCATTTGAGATGTATAAAAAAATCTCCTAGAATTAGTAAGTATTCTAAATACCACAATTCTCTTTTTCCATAACCCTTAGGTTATTAAATCCTTCATTCCTAATATAAATAATTAGGGTTACACTAGTTTCTTTTGTTTGTTTATATAATAAACAAAGATAAACTTCACATAATGTTCATATTCCTTACACACAACTTTTTAACCCTTGAGGTTTAATACTTTACATTTAGGATTCCCAAATTAGGGTTTAAATTCTCGATACTGAAATATATCGTTAGGATTTTTTAACTTAATCACCATATTCATATCATGAATTTAGGGTTTCGGATTCCCGGAACTGAAACTAGGGTTTCCAGAACCGATTTCTACGATTTCTTATCAGACGTTAGGGATTTCTAACAGAACGTTAGATTTTTCTAACTTAATAAACATATGATTAACATAACCTTAGGGTTTGCTAAAGTTATAACTTATCTGATCAATCCTTGATCTCAAATCATTACGGTTCACATATGTAACCAAATATACCGACTAGTATTCACTTCGATACTTATCGCTGATAATTCTTCAAAAGAATTTTAAATCTACCATAATCTTATACCTCATTACTAGACTATCACTTACAGTCTATCTCATAATTCAAGTTTTGTTCAAAACTTTTGAAATTCATGGAATTTCATTACATAACTGCCAATTTCAAACACTTATTTCTTGTCTAGGTCCTAATATTGAAC